>PVLC010046984.1:0-11239 GCA_004027655.1 Graphiurus murinus
GCCCATGGACCAGGCCCGACGGCTCTGGCTGACAGGTGCCGATGGGCGGGGCAGGACACAGCTGCTCGAACAGGAATCCCATTATGCTTTGCCTCGTATTGATTCACCCTGTGGGACGTTTCCTTTCTGGCTGTGTTAATTTTCAGAGTGCACATTTGCCTCGTCCTCGGCGTACACAGCGAGTCAGAGGTGCTCGGGGTAAGCGTAATAGGCTCAGCCCTTGGGTCTGCAGAGGTTTTGTCTGGCGGGACGTGGGCTTCCTCTAATTATAGTGCCTGTGAGGGAACGGGGTCTGGAACAACAGCTTTGCCGCTGATATAATGGCCCGAGGTGCACGGCAAATTAATCTAATGACACGAGATGCATTTAGAAAGTTTCTTTCTTTTCTTTTCTTTTTTTTTTTTTTCATCTGTAAACAGTAGCTCTTTATTTTAAAACTTGATGTTTTTGCACAGAAAATTCAGGAAGTGATCCAACGGTTGCAATCTTGGCGATCGACAGTCATCTTCGGATTTTTCAGCCTCTTCTTTGTTTACAATTAGGCCTTCTGGAAAATTTTTGGAGATAATTTAGAGGTGATCTCTGTCTTTGGCCACATCCTGTGGCTTGGTGGTTTGTGTTGACAGGCGATATATGGTGAAAACATCTCCGTGTCCCCCTAGAAGTTGCTTGGCAGAAGGCCACAGTCCTTTCTGATGCGTCACATTTTTTTTTTTTTCTGGTTATAAAAATCATTATGTAGTGGTTGTAGGGAACTAAAAAATATTAAAAAATGAGAATGATCCACAATTTTGCTATTCAGAAATAACCACTGTTACTATTTTCATAATTTCTGCTCACTGTGAATTATATATATATATATATATATATATATATATATATACAATTTTTCTATCCTTTTTTATAATTTGTTATTTTGCCAAAAACACTTTCCTACAGCATTAAAAGCTCTCTAAGGACGTAAGGGTTGGTGAAGGGGGTAATATTGGGGGCAAAAAAGGGCACTGGATGAAGATTTACATTTCTGTAACTTTGGGCATAATGGACAGAGGGGCAGGTTTTCCAGAGCAGGTGGAGATGCTGATGGACAAGGCTCAGGTACCATGGTGGCCTTTAGGTTTCTACCCTTAATTTGGCTGTGACATGGGAGGGGAGGGCAGAAGTGAGTGTCGGAGGAACTGTTCAGGGTTAGCCTCTCAGCAGGAAGTCGGTGGAGAGAGTGAAGTTGATTCTCAACATAAAACCCACTGCATGTGGGTCACCCCAGGTCATCCGGGCCTCTGGTGGACAGAGTGGATCAAAAGAACTTAGGGGTAATGGACTAAAATCCAGGCTTCCATCGGATTGAAACACCTGCCCCTCTAACATTATCCAGAGAATAAGTGACTTATTCAAAGGAGTCATCCAGAGGTCTGGGACCTGTGCAAATGGACTTACTCCAAGCACAAATGGAGAATTAGGACATAAAAGGATCATGAGGAAAACACCAGAAATAATGGTCCTCGGAGCTCAAGAAATAGATGAACAAGTCGCTCTCTGCGGGTTCAAGGATATTAATGAAACTGTGACCTTCCTGAGATTAGAACTCAAAGAAGAATCATCAAAGGATCAAAGGAGAGATAATAAGGGAAAAACGAAAAAAAAAAAAAGAATTTCAATGCCAAAAATAAATATCATTAAAGAAATGAGAATTTTCTCTGCTTTTTGGTATTGGGCATTGAACCCAGGGGCATTCTACCTCTGAGCTATACCCCTACCTCTTTTTATTTTTATTTTTCAATTTTGAAACAGGCCCTCTTTAAGTTGTTGAAGCTGGTCTTGAACCTGTAATTCTCCTGTCTTGGTCCCCAAATATTGAGATTATAGGTGTGTGCCACCATGCCCAGGTCAGAAGTGAGACGTTTACTAAAAGAAGCTTAAAAAATACATGGCTAAAAGCACACATGGGGCATAAAAAGCAAGTTTGAGGGATGGGGCAAAGAGATCTAGGAAAATAAAACAGTTGCTAAGGGCTAGGGTAGACATCATGGATTGTGAAGCAGATAAAGGACAGCTCAAACTAGCATAATTGTGCCTGGAGAAGAGAAAGGAAAAATGCATAAAGTAAAATAGTCTACCTTATATCTTTTAGTTCCTGAATTAAAAAGGAAAGGTTGGAATCCATGGATTGAAGGAGTGTGTCATATCCCAGAAAAAACAATGAGATGAAAGTACTCTAACATGTAAGTTAATGGAGTTAAGTCTGTGGAACAGGGCGGAAAGCAAGTTATCTCTATGGGGGAAAAGAGAGGTGAGCCTCAGACCTTTGTGGAACATTCAAATGTGGGAGACAGCTGAACAGTGTTTACAAAGTCCTTAGAGGGTGAAAGTACATCTTGGAATATTCATATGCAGCCTCGTTGCTATCCAAGTATAGAGCTGACAGACAGGTCTTGTCAAGCCTTCAAGAACTTGTATACGCCCCACAATAGTTCTTCCAGAAAAAAACAGAGAGAAAACAAACAAAACCAACCAACCAACCAAACAAGAAACAAAACCAGAACTCTGAGAATAAACTACAGGCAAACAGAAGGTGACTAGAGATCTTATGACGAAGGACAAAGAAAGGAGGAGGTAGAAGAGGAAGAAGCAGAAATAGAGTGCTCTGAATCTAAGTCACTCAGCTCTGGTTTTCTGTATTACACTCGAGTGATGGGCAGAATAGTCCAGTGGACAACAACCTGCAAATTCCTTGCAATCAGCCAGGAGTGGTGGTGCATGCTTGTAATCCCAGGACTTGGGAGGCTGAGACCTGAGGATCTGGGTTCACAGCTAGCCTCAGCTACTTAGTAAGGTCCTCCACAACTTAGTGAGACCCTGTTTCAAAATAAAGAATAAAAACTAGGACTGGGGGTGTAGCTCAGAGGTAGAATGCCCCTGGGTACTACACACACAAAAAAGAATCCTTGAAACTTGCAAATAGCAAAACAATGCCAAACAGAGAGCAGCTGAAGTGACAGACTGAGAAATTAATCATCATGGAGGTACTGTATTTCAGATTTCCCATAAAATAAGTGTGTTAGATACCTAGACTGATCCCCCTTTGAAAAGCATCTAAATATCACAAGAATACTAAAACAACAATAACAACAACAACAACAAAACACTGCTTCTTAAGTGCAACTTAGAGCTGGTAGGAAAGTAATCTGTTAATCTGGGTTTTGTTTTGTTTTGTTTCAGATAGAAAAGTAAGCAGGGAGAAGACATAGGAATGGCAGGTCTTGTGGTTAGATCTCCTCTGTACCATTTGCTAAACCTGGTGCACATGAACTGTCATTTTCCTGGCAGGGGTCACTGCAAATGGAAGACGAGACCTGGGCCCACCCAAGATGGGCCATGTGATAGACCCAGGATCCTTAAAAAAATACACACTCAAATATGTAAGGATGAAACAAAGTAGACCCCTCTTTCACACCCCAGAGTTTAAAAATAACCACCTTTCTTGAATGTAGAACTCACATAAGGGGGAAGAGAGGGATCTGGTGCAGCAAACTAGGAACTGCACATAAGCCCTCAGGCAAGTTTGCAGTGCTAGTCCATTTCTTCAGGGTGGCCCAGAAGGTCTAAAGACAGAAATTTAAGTTAGAGGTATCCTTGACTAACAGTGTCCAGGGTATTTTGCTCATCACCACCTGGCAAGTGAAGATCCCCTCTCTCCTCAATACCACCCAGCTGGGGGCTGGGCAGGCCTGAGCCCGGCCTGGCGGGCTGGAGGTCTGGTCCCAACACTTTGCATTTGCTGAGCGGGCTTTGGGCCACTGTTGCCCTTGTGCTCTTTGGCTGGAGTACGACAGGCAGGGTCTGAATGTTTTCTTTCGCAGGTGGATGCCTCCTGCCTAGACGACTGTCTGGAGAAAGCGGGCTTTTCTGGGCCTCCTTACGTCTGCACCTGTGGCCACTTAGTGCTCGCTTCTTCAGCTCTGAGGCTGGAACACGTGAGACAAAATGAAAACCTAGGGTCCCTGTGCCCCCGGTCCCCAGCTGGTCTTCTTTCTTCTTCCCTTCATCAGAGTCCTCTTATATTGTTTTATATAATGTCCAGGGATTGAGTTGTCCTCAGTGGAGAAACATACTGACTCCACTTTCTTGCTCTATTTAAGTTTTTTTTTTTTTTTTTTTTTGCGGTACTGGGGATTGAACTCAGGGGCATTCTACCTCCGAGCTATACCCCCAGCCCCTTTTTATTCTTTATTTTGAAACAGAGTCTCACTGAGTTGCGGAGTGCCTCACTAGGTAGCTGAGGCTGGCCGCGAACCCGGATCCTCTGGTCTCAGCCTCCCGAATGCTGGGATTACAAGCGTGCGCCACCACGTATTTAAGTTTTTTTAAAGTGAATATAGGCAGACATTGGGCTGAAGTCGGTTTACCCAACTACTAATGTCTATATTCCAGAAGTTAGTTTCTTTCTTTCTCTCTTTCTGGGTTCTGTCACCTCGCCATAGCCTCATCTTTCCCACGAAACGTGTTCTAAAGTTATTGGGCCCTTGAGAGAATTTTGTTCTGTCTTTGGCTGTCTACACCACTTCAGGTACTCCTTTCACCCCTTGGTAGAGAAAATGTGAACAGTTCCCAGAATCATCCCAGGTGGATGCTCAGGTCTTTGCATAGTGTAGACATTAACTCTTTGACTGTTAATGTAGGCTGTGACATTTTTTTCTAGTTTGCCTTTTTTCTTAAAAACGTTTGCTTTTTTACTGTTGTGTAAAATGTTCAGATACATAAAGCCTCTATTTGAAGCTGAATATGTGTGTGTGTTTTCTTCATGTGTACATTCCATATATTTAAGCCTATCTAGAAATACTCTCTTAAAACTTATAAAATATCTCTCATATTTTCTTCTAGTGCATTTTTATTTTGTTTTTATTTTTTAATCTGTAATTGTTGAGAACATTTCAAAATATGAAGGAAGCAAATAGTCTGGTTCCCTCTCTTACTTGTGAAATAACTTGTCTCAAGTCGTTCATTAGTTGAAGAACGATTCCCTGTAATTTGCATCCAAAACTGGTACAGAGTTGAACCTGGACATATAATTCTTCTTGTTTATTGGTTTACGGAACTAGAAGGTATTTTGGACAGCTGCAAATGATGTGATGAGTGTGATGTCTGAATGAAGGCATTCTGACACTGGACCTCAATTTGCTGGTAGCAGATTTTGGAGGTATTGAATGCAGAGGTAGTAAAATTTTATTTATTTTTAGGATAGCTGAATCTGGAAGGTAAAATGGTAACATCCATTCTACTCTAGAGGAAATCACCAATGACAAACTGCTACGAATAGTAGAGAAAATTGTTTCACACACCTTTTCTATTTTTTAAACTAATAGGGCGTGATGCCACTGTATTGGCATTTAGTAAATTATCATGCTACCATTAATTGATAATCAAGTAGCAAATAGTCATCAATTCGATTATGCTGCGTTGCTTCCAGTGATCCTGCATATTCATCCAATGCTTCTGATGATTGCAAGAGCACCACATTTTTATAAGGAAAGAGAGATATTAGGTCAAACTTTGGTGGAAAGTCAATCAGCTAACGCAAGGCCCATGAAAGTCTCAGGCTATTAGCTCAGTCATTGCAATCATCTTGCACTGCCCTAGGCCATCTCTGCCCTCTGGAGACTCTCCCTTGTTCTGTTCTGTCTGGCCTGCTATCCAGCTGCCCACAGAGAAGAGGGATGGCCCATTCTCCCCAACTCCCAGGTAGAAAATACTGCTGGAGATATATTCCTCTGGGGAGAAGGCAGGCTTTAATCCTTTGAGCACAGGTTGCAGCCTGCTAGGAAATCTCAAGGGCAACTTTGTCCTCACAGAACATAGCATCCAGTTGTCCTTTTTTCAGGGAGTCAGGTTTCATTAGGGGAGAGGATGTGAATTCAAGAGCTTCCCTGGGGAGAGCTGAAAATCCACTGCTGACAAAGAAGCGGTCAAGGCTAGGTAGAAGGCAGTGGACCACATTTGCAGGGTGCAAGCCAGCTTGCCTGGGCTGTGCAGGAGCTCTCTAGGAGAAGGCTGGAGGGCGAAATGAAATGGAGAGACGAGTTGTCATCACTGATGGAGGTGGAATTGGAGAGGGGAGCTCGTCTGTAGATCTGAGGTCAGGAAAGCCAGGAGCAGCTAGGCAGAGTGCAAACACCCTTGGTGGTGGAGCTGCATGCAAACCTCGCCCGGTGCTCCTAAGAGGTGACCTTGGGAAATACCTGTGTCTTCAGATGGAGGTGGTGACCCTTCCCTGTTTGTCCCCAGAGTTTCAGCTGGGCACAATGTAAGAGTGTACAAAGAAACAGAGCAGGGTCTCTGAAGTCAAGGGCTGTTTCCTGGATTTGGTCTCCACTATTTACTAGCTGTTGGATGTTGGGAAAGCTCTTTTACTCCTCTGTTTCTCATCAGAAATGGAGCAAACTATAGTACTCCACATACCTCAAGGTGTTGATGTGAAGATTGATGAGTAATATGTGCCCGGTACTTGGAGCAGTGCCTGGTATCTAAGAATATGGCTGTTCAAGTCTTTGCTACGATCGTGTGATCACTCTTTGAGGAACTCTGTGGTCTCTAGAGAATGTGGCACAGGGGAATCCAGGAGCAGGGAAGGAGGCTGACAGAGAATCAAGAGCTACCTTCGTTTTATAGTCTAAGGTGACCTTGAGTCGACCTTCCCTGACACAGGTGCCCGCTTCCCACCCCCTTCATCTCACGGTGGTGCAGGGCAGGGGGGTGGATTCCATTGTACTGTAGACCCCCCTCCTGACACATCCATTACTCTGCAGCCCAGATAACGTCTAGCTGATGAGCTCCTTGTCTCTGAGCTTGATTTATCACCACCAAGGCCAACACAAATATGGAGACCCCTGCCCTGGAGCCACTGCTGAGCAAACACGTAGCCAGGGGCACGGTGGGGCAGAGAAGACCACTTCCCCTTTACGAGGCTAGACAGGAAATCCAGCATCTGCAGATAGGAAGAGGAGATGGCGACTCTTGGTAGGGTTCTAGATCTGCATCTGGATCTTCACCAATGTCCGGCTCTTCAACAGTGAGATACCGGGCAGAATTGAGCTCTGCCTCCTTGGAGTTCACTGTGAGCTTGTGATTCCCCTGGGTAAGGTCCTGGGAGCAGAGCTGAGGACGCATGACAGTCCTGGTGGAATCCCTGACTTGCAGGACGATGGCTCAGAGCCCTCAGAAGCACACGTAGCCATGGAGGTGCCAGGAGGGCAGAGTGTCCTGGCATTCCGAGCTACCCTACGGAGGACTGCTGGACAGCAGAGTAAATACCCTTCCCTTTGTGAAGTCACTGTTAATTTTGCTTTTGTCCTTTTCCTTTTTTCCCTCTTTGAAAACTGAAGTAGAAGTGGCCTATCTTGACTGGTATTATATGGCCTGCAAATGAATATTCGTATAAATAAAAAAGCAATCATTCAAAGTTCAGAGGCATTTCCTCTGTGGGCTAAAGAGAGGTCATTCTCCTGACGGTGGTATTCGATTAGCAGACCGGGAGACTGACTGCTGTCTACACCTGGCTTGCAATAAACTTGCTGGGAATATGTCCATTAAATTCTCATGTATAAGAAGGAAGAGTTTGAGTTGAGCGCTGTGAGAGGTGAATTTTTTAACACGTTGACTAATGCGTTCCAATGAATCTGAAGAATGTCCCCCGAGAAGTACCAAGGACTCCGTTCTTCGCTCTGTTCCTCCCGGCGACATGATGGATGACCTTGGGAAGGCATTAAAAGCCATGGTTATTAAGGTTTGGGGTCATAAAAGACGGAATGGGTAGAACCAAGATTTATTATAATAATCTTGCTAAATGTTTAAAACCAGTTAGATTAAATTCAGATTGAATTGTGTCCAGTTGCATGTTAGGCTTTTAATTTAACAGTGTAACATAACATTTATCATTTACTCGAGTTGTTTATTATCTCAAGAGATTGGTAACCAACAAAGTGTCCGAGAGTTGAGGAATAGTTAAACACGCTGTGATTTATTTCCTCGCAGAACACTTAATGTCACCGGGATGTATAATGCTAACGATATTATATTAAATTATAAGATAAACTCAGTGCAAAATTGTATGCGGTATGATCTCAGTGTCGTTTTAAAAGGAGAGGAACAGAGAACTCAAGGTATTTTATCTTCTTTCTTCTTTTGTATTTTAATAATTTTTACATGTGCAGGAATTATTTTTATAAGCAGGATATTATACTTTTTTTTTTTTTTTTTTTTTTTTTTTTAAGAGACAGGGTCTTGCTATGTTGCCCAGGCTGACTCTGAACTCTAGTGATTCTCCTGCCTTGGCCTCCCAAGTTACTGGGACTACAGGCATGCACCACTGCTCCTGGCTGAGAAAGAGAGAAGACTTCCTAAAATGATTTTCAGATTAGGGAGAATGTCCCCTCCCTCCATCCCTCCCTTCTTCTCTTCCTTCCTTCTCTCCTTTCTGTATTGAGGATTGAACTCACAGGTATTCTACATCTGAGCTATACCCCCCAGCCCATTTTTAATTTTGAAACAGTGTCTCTTTAAGTTGCTGAGGGTCTTGCTAAATTGCCAAGGTTATCCTCAAACCCACAATCCTCCCGTCTTAGCCTCCCAAGTACTGGGATTACAGGCATGTGCCACTGTACTTGGCAGAAGGTACTCTTTCCCATAACTCACTGGGGTCCACATGGACTTCGCCACCTAAGCTGCGTGTATGGCACGTCACTCCCAGGATGAGAGGGGAATTTGCTATGTTTGAAAGTTTCCGATGCTGCGGCTGGAGCGATTCTAGCTCTGGCGTATGACTTCATGTTTTAACAAGGTTTAAGGCGTTTTCCAGAAAACTCTATTATGAAATATAAGTGGCAGGCTGGGTCAGAGCTATAGTTGAGGAAAGGCTAGCCTTCAACTATGTTTTCCATCAAAATAAAACCAGTGCGCTTGTAATCCCTGTACTTGGGAGGCTGAGACAGGAGGATCCTGGTTTGCAGCCAGCCTCAGCTACTTAGTGAGACTCTCCACAACTTAGTGAGACCCTGTTTCAAAATAAAGAATAAAAAGTAGGACTGAAGGTGTAGCTCAGAGGTAGAATGCCCCTGGGTTCAATCCTCAGTACGGCAAATAAATAAATAAATAAATAAATAAATCCAGTGTCTTCCTGGCTGCTGGTATTCTTGACCCTGCATACTTTTTTATGAACTGCGCTTAGACATTGACAGTGTTTTAGATAAAACTAACAGGTACCTGGATTTCAAGTGTGCTTAAGAACTATTTTTCAATCTCCATAAAAGTTTGTTCAACAGGTCCTTTTGTTGTTATTTTAGTTGACTTCAATGCTACATCTAACTTATCTTTTGCTATATTTACATAATTTGATAGGGAGAGTTAACATTTATTTATTGTTTTGTGATACTGGACATTGTTCTACCTCTGAGCTACACAACTAGCCCTCTTTTTTTTTTTTTCTATTTTGAAATGGCATTTCTTTAAGTTACTCTGTGCTGGTCTCAAACCTGCCATCTTCCTGTCTCAGCCTCGCAAATACCAGGATTACAGGCTCGTGTCACTGTATCTGGCAGGGAGAGTTAATATTCAAATATTTCACATTAAAAAATATAGCTCAGACTGGTTTGAAAGCCAGCTAACTTTATGGCTTATATGCTCCCTCACTTTTTAAAGCTTCTGCGATTTAAATTTCCCCTACTTTAAAGAGCAAGAATTTAAAGGTACAATATAGTCCACAATCATGCTATGCTTTCTATGTCATTATAACTTCTATTCTAACTGTGCTGTGCATGGGTTACACCGTACACATATTAAAGTTGGGTGAGTTGACCCTATGCTTTCATTGCGTTCATTTCATTGCTTTCCTTCATTCACATTCATTAATTCTTTTGTCCTTTGTTCATTCCGCGCTTAATTACTGACTCGCTCAAGGCCTGGCCCTAAGTCACTCATTAGCACTTGAAATACAGACCTTGCTCTCCACTGAACTTGAGTGTTTGGAGGCACGGAATTACTCTGCCGAACTGTGTGTCACAATATTACTGTTGGTGTATTGTAAAAATTACAGTGTGTTCATGACTCTCTCTCCCTTTACTAATTTGCTGGCTTGCAGCTGATGCTGCGCTGAAGCAGATGCAGCGAGAAGAGGGCAGGGAGGCGCCTTCAGCTGCCGCCGACAGGGCCAGGGCGGAGCCGAGTCAGATTCTACCGGGACACCTTGGGCATGGGGGAGACGTTCTGCCATGCACAAAGTCAAGCAAACCAGCCCACTCTGGCCAAGAATCTGGGTTCATTTGCTTGAGTAGCTGTCTGAGAGGCAGAGGAAACACTGGAGGAGATTTGCTTGTTACACCAAGACGTGCAGATATGCCTGCCCCTCGTTGATTTATTCAAATCCTTAGGAAACAATATCTCCCTTTTTTTTTTTTTTCAGTACTGGAGATTGAACTCAGGGACATTCTACTTCCAAGCTACCTCCCCAGCCCAATTTTTAATTCTTTATTTTTTGAAACAGGTTCTCACTAAGTTGTGGAGGGCCTTACTAAGTAGCTGAGGCTGGCTGAGAACCTGCGATCCTCCTGTCTCGGCCTCCCAAGTACTGGGATTACAAGCGTGCCCCACCACGCCAGGCTCAATATCTCTCTTCTAAAGGAAATAATGATGACTTAAAAACTCATAGGCAAGCGTCTCTGGTGGCAGGGAATGAGAGGGTCTGATTCCTACTCTTGAGTCTCTGTACTGTGTCTCTGCTAGTGCCACGCTCCTGAGTGGCATCCAATAAGTTGGGGTTGTTTGTTGAACTGACTGAGTCTTTTACCTTTCTCTTATTATTGTGGCAAGAATTTGAGAGTATCAGTTCATCTGCAGTAGCGGCTTATAATACTCCAAAACAACAGCAGCGTGTGAAAAAGGAACCTTTGCATAGGGATAGAAGTGTCTGCCCTGCCCCCTGCTCTGTGTTCTGTAGTGTGATTTTAAAGTCCTAAGTCAAGGGGAAGAAAGGCTTCCCTACGCCTCTTGGGAAATATCACTCCCTTTTATTGCATGTGAATTGTTGTTTGGAATAATTGAAAGACTAAATATCCTCAGGATTAAGGAACTAGGCAATATTGCTTTCATCCTTTGTCACCCAGGGGACTGCTGAGATGAACATATTTTATTTGAAATGTGATTTTTAACCGGATCTTTTGGTTTTGCTAAGAAAAATAAGATGGCTTCAGAA
>PVLC010046985.1:0-11245 GCA_004027655.1 Graphiurus murinus
CCCCCCCCCAACAAAATAAAAGATAACATAACCTTTCCTTCCTTCCTTCCATTGAACACTGGGGAGCTCTACCTCTGGGCTATATCCCCAGCCTTTTTATTTTTTTATGTTGAAACAGGGCCTCACTAAGGTGCTGAGGCTGGTCTTGAACCTGAGATCCTCCTGTCTCAGCTTCCCGAATGCTGGGATTACAAGTGTGCGCCACCACGCCCGGCTCACTTGCTTATTACTTTTTTTGTGGTGCTGGGGCTGGAATCCAGAGGTAGATCCCTAGCCCTGTTTGCTTTATTTGAACACAGGATGGAAGATTTGGTATGATTTTAGCATGGTCTTTTAAAGTTTAGTCCACTATGATTAAGAATTCATGTCCACATTTGGCTTATTTGTTATCTTTTCTAATATAATTTTTTTTTTCCGTACTGGGGATTCAACTCAGGGGCATTCTACCTCCGAAGTACACCCCCAGACCTATTTTTTATTCTTTATTTTGAAACAGGGTCTCACTAAATTGCGGAGTGCCTCACTGGGTAGCTGAGGCTGGCTGCGAACCCAGATCCTCTGGTCTCAGCCTCCCAAATGCTGGGATTACAAGCATGCGCCACCACGCCCGGCTTAATTTTTTTTATTTAAGAAAACTAATCATTTTCTTGCATATGAAGAGACTCTTAGTAAGTACTAATTTGCATTATTCTTTTTTTTTTTTTTGAACAGAGTCTTGCACATGCTAATAAGTACATACTCTACCTCCATAAATCTTATAGTGAGGTTTATGAAGGCATATCAAAAAGCATCATTTTTACTGGCTTCCTTCGAGTAGCTTGGGAAAAACTTAACCATCATTAAATAAGTCTTTCACCTAGAGTATGCTACTTTGAGTTACCCATTTGAGTACTGGCTCAGTGATACACCAGTGGATACAGTTTGGAGCTTATGTCCTCGTAACCAAATGGTAGGACTCATATTCGAAACCAGCTCCCCCCCACCCCCATCATGGCTTCTAAAACTGCGATGCTTTCCTTATCTTCCATATCTTGATGTTTAACTTGGTTATAGATGACAATTTTTTTTTTCCTTTTTTGTGGTACCGGGGATTGGACCCAGGGGCCTTCTACCGCTGAGCTCCACCTCCAGCCCTTTTTATATTTTATTTGGAAGCAGAGTCTCACTAAGATGCTGAGGCTGGCTTCAAACCTGTGATCCTCCTGTCTCAGCCTCCCAAGTACTGGGCTTATAGGTGTACACCACCACAAACAGTGACACATCTTTTAATGTGCTTCATAGTGATTTTTTTTTTTTTTCAGTACTGGGGATTGAACCTAGAGGCATTCTACCTTTGAGCTACACCCTGAGTCTGATTTTATTTCTTATTTGGTAACAGGGTCTCACTAGGTTGCTAAGAGCCTCTCTAAATTGCCAAGGCTGGCTTTAAACCTGCAATCTTAACTCAGGTTCCCAAGTACTGGGATTACAGGCATGCACCATCACTCCTGGAACCTCTTTTTTTTTGGATGTCCTTATGGTAACCCTGGAGAAATTAGCCTGCATTTGCAGGTGTTCTGGAAAAAGGCCAGAGGCTGGGCAGTTTTGAGTTACCCAGATTACCCTCTAGAACTCCAAGTAGAGTTGTCCTTTCTCTTGAAGTAGTGGAATATGAAAAGCAGCCATTTCTGAATGAAAACAAGCTTTCTCTTATCAGAAGACATGTTGTACAAGCAGAATCAGTTGGTGTCCGATGAAAAAAATCTCCATAGTGCCTTCCCAGGCCAGTTAGGCATGTGCCACATACCCTCTGCTTGACGTCAGACATTCCACACAACCTCAGTACTTGAGAAGAATCAGCCTAGTAGTTTGTGGTGTTGGGAGGCTGAGAAAGGAGGATCACAGGTTCACAGCCACTGTCAGTAACTTAGTGAGGTCCTCCACAAGTTAGTATAACCCTGTTTCCAAATAAAAAATAAAATGGAAAACCAGGTGTGGTGGCACATGCCTTAATCCTAGTGTTTGGGAGGCTGAGACAGGAGGATCATAGGTTCAAGACCAGCCTCAGCAATTTAGTGAGACTCTCAGCAACATAGCAAGACCTTGTTTCAAAACAAAAATTAAAAATGGGCGGGGGAGAGAGGTAGTTCAGAGGTAGAATGCCTCTGGGTTCAATCTCTAGTACCACAAAAATAAAATAGGGTTAGAAGCTGGGCATGGTGGCGCATGCTTATAATCCCAGTACTTGGGAGGCTGAGACAGGAGGATCCAGGTTCACCGCCAGCCTCAGCTAGTTAGTGAGACCCTCTGCAACTTAGTGAGACCCTGTTTCAAAATAAAGAATAAAAAATAAGACAGGGGATGTAGCTCGGAGGCAGAATGCCCCTGGGTTCAATCGCCAGTACCGCAAAAAAAATAAAATAGGGTTAGAGGTGTAGTTCAGAGGTGAGATACATCTGGATTCAATTTCCAGTACCACACACACACACACACACACACACACTTATTAGTCAGATTTTTTAAATGGCAATTTAATTAGAATTTTTTAGAGGGATTCTATATGATTTATGGTTATGGTTCTCTATAACCAGTTTCTTTCTAGAGCTTAGAAAACTTATATTTTCCCACCATAGTTACCCATATTTTTGTAGTGTACAGGATAATTCTGTATTTATGTCACTCAAATATATGTAACCAGTTAAATTACTGAATGGTACAAAAACGTCATACCACTTATACATATATGTCTGCAGCTTGGTGTGGTGGCGCATGCCTGTAATCCCAGTACCTGAGACAGGAGGATCACAGGTTCGAGGACAGCCTTAGCAAGTAGTGAGACTCTTATCAATCTACTGAGACCTTGACTCAAAAATAAAAATAAAATAGTAGCTCAGAGTTAGAACTCCCCTGGGTTCAATCCCCAGTACCTAAATAAATAAAGAGTCTGCATTAGGAGCTGTATTTTAGTTGTTGCAGTTCTGTCTTCTCCCAATATTAGGGCAAGAGGAAAAGACGCATCGAGTGGCAGCCTCTTCAGCCATTTTCTAATGCTAACCTGTAGATTGATTTTAAATGAAATAAAAACCTGGTTTGCACGGTTTCTTCCTTTAGGCTCGGTTTTATTCTCCAGCCACCATATTTATTGATGAGATAGATTCCATCTGCAGTCGCAGAGGGACTTCTGAAGAACACGAAGCAAGCAGAAGGGTGAAAGCAGAGCTGCTGGTTCAGATGGACGGTAGATATGTGTCTGTGCAGGAGTGGACTTGGGGTGGGAGGGGCTGTCTCCAGCCTGGTGGGTCAGGCTTTCCCCAGAGGGCTAACCCAGTGCCAGGCGCCGTGGCCCACGCTTGTAATCCAAGTACTTGGGAGGCTGAGACAGGAGGATCACAGGTTCACGCCAGCCTCAGTTATTTAGTGAGGCTCTGCACAACTTAGTGAGACCCTGTTTCCAAATAAGGAATGAAAAATAGGACTAGGGGTGTAGTTCATAGGTAGAATGACCCTGTGTTCAATACCCAGTACTACAGAATAAACAGCTTGCTAACCCAGTGCTCTTAATCAATGTTCATGACTCCAGATGGGCCAGAGGAGCTGGCAATAATGCTTAGAGAGGGACAGCAGTAAATTTGGTACACTGACAGTGGTGACATGCCAGAAATAATGGCCATCAACAGGACATCCTTTAGCATATATACCAATTTCTTATTCCTACTCATGAAATTCAAATAGAAATCCAGGTAAATTGGCCTTAGAGAAGATTGTGTATACTTTTGAGCAAATTTTTAGATTGATACATACTTGAGCTGAGCTAGTCTTTTGATTAAATCTATTCAGAGTAATTTTTTTTTTGCATACTACAAAAACTTGTTTTCCTTGGATTAGAGTCACATATTTACCATTTAGCTTCTAGATCTTAAGGAGGCTTGAAGACTGTCTTTTGTTGTGCTATTTGATAATCCTTGAAGAGCTGAGCTTCATTTTATGTAATCCAACTTGGTTTCTTTTTCCTCTCTCTTTAACCTTTTAGGGGTTGGAGGTGCTTCTGAAAATGATGACCCTTCCAAAATGGTTATGGTTTTGGCAGCTACTAATTTTCCCTGGGATATAGATGAGGCTTTAAGACGACGTCTTGAAAAACGAATCTATATTCCTTTACCATCAGGTATCATCCTTTGAATCTTGTCTGAAAGCTCCTGTTAATTCTCAAGTAGCTTTTTGATTAATTTAAAAATTTGGTATTAGCCAGGTATGGTGGCACACGCTTGTAATCCCAGTACTTGGGAGGCTGAGACTGGAGGATCCAGCTTCACGGCCAGCCTCAGATGCTTAGTGGGGCTCTCCACAACTTAGTGAGACCCTGTTTCAAAATAAAGAATAAAAAATAGGACTGGGGGTATAGCTCAGAGGTAGAATGCCCCTGGGTTCAATCCCCGGTACCACAAAAAAAAAAATGGTCTTAACCTTCCTTAAAATGACAAATATAAGCCGGGCGTGGTGGCGCACGCTTGTAATCCCAGCATTCGGGAGGCTGAGACCAGAGGATCCGGGTTCGAGGCCAGCCTCAGCTACCTAGTGAGGCACTCCGCAACTTAGTGAGACTCGGTTTCAAAATAAAGAATAAAAAATAGGACTGGGGGTGTAGCTCGGAGGTAAAATGCCCTTGAGTTCAATCCCTAGTACCGCAAAAAAAAAAAAAAAAAGACAAATATAGGCAATCTTTCCTTGAATTACTAGTTTGGCTACATCAGAGCCTAGAAACCTTGATAATTAAGAAATTTAAAGGTCAGTGAAGAACATCTATTGAAATTTCAAGCAAATAAGCTCTTAAGAATTGGAAAACAAGTCCTCATAAAAAAATAATACTCTGTTAATGTTGAAGGCTTACATTTTAAAACATGTTTCTACCATTAGCTTAAAATATGTTTCTACCATTAGCAAAAGGCAGGGAGGAGCTATTACGAATAAGTCTGCGTGAACTGGAATTGGCAGATGATGTTAACCTTGCAAGTATAGCAGAAAACATGGAAGGTTATTCAGGTGCGGACATTACTAATGTGTGCAGGTATGTATCATTTTGGAAGCAAAGGTTTTTCTGAGTATAAACTTGCTTTATGAAGCTTTTACACTGCATTTAGATAGATAAACAGAATAAAGACCCACATTATAGTCTCAATAGGTCGGGGTCACAAGTTTTGGTTTTATATTAGTGTTAGCAGCTGCTGGTAAGTTAGGTAATTTGTATGTCAGTGAAAAGTCTACAATTCATTTGAAAAATACAAGTTCAAGAAGCTAATGTTAACCCAGGAGTGGTGGTAAAAGTCTCATTACTTTGCTGGGACTGTCCTCAAAACTGTGATCTTCTTGTCTCAGGCTCCCAAGTACTGGGACTATAGGCACACATCTGGCTTTCCTATTTTATTTCTGAAAGGAGGGCCTGGCTAAATTACTGAGATTGGCCTCAAAGCTGTGATCCTCCTGTCTCAGTCTCCCAAGTACTGGGATTATAAGCATTCACCACCACGCCCAGCTGCATCACTCTTTCTAATTGAAAATAAAGCAAGCTGGGCATAATGACCACTTCTGTAATCCCAGTACTTGGGAGGCTGAGACAGGAGGACTGAAGGTTCACGACCAGCCTCAGCAACTTGTGAGGCCCTTCACAACTTAGACCTTGTTTCAAAGTAAAGTATAAAATAGGGCTGAGGTTACAGCTCGGAGGTAGAATGCCCCTGGGTTTCAGTCCCCAGTATCACACACACACACACACACACACAAACAAAAAACCTTACAATTTTGGTTAAATTGCTTTGGATTAAAAAGTAATTGGCACATTCCTTCACTATATTGTTATATGGGAGATGATTATTAAATACATTGATTGGCATACCGTGGAGTACTGTAGTTTAGTCTGATTTTCAGTGAACATACTCTAAATGTGATGGGACCAATAGGAAGAAAAAGACTATCTCTCATCCAGTTTTGTCCTAACCCAAGTCAGCTCAGATGCTTATCACAAGGGTTTGAGTGCTCTGCACTTACTTCCTCATCTCTAAAGTGAGCATGCCACTCAGGTTCTTGAAGGTCCAGGATAACAGGTGCACACATACAGTGGCCGTATTGTCCCTCGTGTGCATGGTGCCTACAATTAAGGGTGACATTCGGTGAAAGGAGATACTTGAATGTAAATTTCTATAATAGAGGGGGAAAGGACTCACCTAACTCTACATGGAAAAAATATTTAATCTCCTCACATACGTTCTTCTGTCTCTCTGATGCTTATTCTTTATTTTATTGAACACCTACAATGAAATGCAGTTGCTAGCTTTATCGCACCTTTTTTCTTGTGCTTTATGCTCAATTACTTAAATTGATTAGCATTTCTATTCCAGTGTAAGATCTGATACAATGCAGTACTACATTCTAGATAATAATATCTAAATTAAGGAATGTTACAACCTGTGAATTGAATTTTTTTGTTAACTTAACCCCTAGGGATGCGTCCTTGATGGCAATGAGAAGGCGTATTGAGGGCTTGACTCCAGAAGAAATCCGAAATCTTTCAAGAGAAGAAATGCACATGCCTACAACTATGGAGGATTTTGAAATGGCTTTAAAAAAGGTTTCTAAGTCAGTATCTGCTGCAGACATTGAAAGATATGAGAAATGGATACTTGAGTTTGGATCATGCTAAATTCTCACATATAAACTGTGAGAAATCTGCCTTAAGTCTTTGAAAAATAATTAAATGTAGTATTTCATTGCACTGAGTGCTATATTTTTTTAAACTTTCATAATGGCAAGATTTTTAAATCCTTATGATTCTGAATAAAGGCAATTTTTTAAGCTGCAAAACTGTTTTATTTTCCTGTGCCTGGTTTCTCTTTCACTGACCACAGATGTTATAACACAAATGTCACTTGAAAAGCTGTCTTTTGGATGGGCATCGTGGCGCACGCTTGTAATTCCGGTACTAGGGAGCTGAGACAGGATTGCAGGTTCGTGGCCAGCCTCAGCTACTTAGTGAGGCCCTCCGCAACTTAGTGAGACCCTGTTTCAAAATAAAGAATAAAAGCCGGGCGTGGTGGCACACGCTTGTAATCCCAGCATTTGGGAGGTTGAGACCGGAGGATCTGGGTTCGAGGCCAGCCTCAGCTACCTAGTGAGGCACTCCATAACTTAGTGAGACCCGCTTTCAAAATAAATAATAAAAAATAGGGCTGGGGGTATAGCTTGGAGGTAGAATGCCCCTGAGTTCAATCCCTAGTACCGCAAAAAAAAAAAAAAAAAAAAGAATAAAAAATAGTGCTGGGGTTATAGCTCAGAGGTAGAGGGAAAAAAAAAACAACTGTCTTTTTATGTACTTGAGTACAGTAGCTTTTCTATTTGTTGCTATTCTTCCTATGGAAGAGAGTTAAGACTAGGTCTAGCTCCTTAGATGCCAGTGGGTAACTGAAACTTACTGAATTTTTACACAAGTAGCTAATGAGCCAGACACAGTATGACTTCCTCCCCCTGGTGTCGTGCATGGTAGCTTTCCCAGAGAGTTACTCTTCACTGTGCTTTTTGTTGTTGTTACTGGGGATTGGACCCTGGGGCATCCTACCTCTGAGCTACACCCCCAGTCTAATCTTATTTTTCAGTTTGAAATAGGGTTTCACTAAGTTGCTAAAATTTGGCTATGAACTTGCAATCCTCCTGTCTTAGCCTCCCAAGTACAGGGATTGTCATTGCTTGGAGTTAGAACTAGTGCTTTCTAATAATTTACAGAATGAAGAAGGATGTAAAAAAATGAAGTGTTAGTAGCTGGTGACTTAAGGATCAAATTATAAATTTCATGCTATTATTGACTCTTTTACAATATAAAGACAGGAATAATAGCCAGTGAAATTTACTAATTAAAAACAACTGAGCCGGCATGGTGGCTCAGGCTTGTAATCTCAGTACTTGGGATGCTGATAGGACCACAGGTATGAAGCCAGCCTCAGCAATTTAGTGAAGCCCTCTGCAACTTGGCAAGACCGTTTCAAAATAAAAAATAAAATAGGGCTGGGTGTGTAGCTTAGAGGTAGAATGCCCCTGGTTTCAATCCCCAGTAACAATAAGAAAAAACAACTAAGCAAGTTGGGGGTTTAGCTCAATGGCAGAGTGCTTGCCAAGCATGTTCCAGGCTCTTGATTTGATCCCCAGCACCACCATCAAAACAAAACAACAAAAAAACCCCAGCTAGGCAAAATGAAACATGTTCCTTAATTCTACTTGTCATCGCCTAAATAAAGTGGTTTATAAAAACAGCCAGTATGGACCTGGGGATGTAGCTGGATGATAGTGCACAGTCTGAACACATAAGGTCCTAGGTTCAATCCTAGCATACTAAATATTAAAAAAATAGCCAGTACTTTCTTGGGCAATGTTTTTACTTATTTTTGGTACTGGAGATTGAACCTAGAGGCAGTTCACCTACAAGCTACACTCCCTGCCCTTTCTTTTTATCTTGAAACAGGGTCTCACTAAGTTGCTGAGACTGGCTTGGAGCCTTCGTTCCTCCTGTCTCAGCCCCAAGAGTACTGGGATTACAGACCTGCACCACTGCGCCTGGCTTGAACAATGTTTTTACAATGGTAGGTTGCAATAAGAAAACCTTTTTCTGTGGGGATCAAACCCAGGGGTACTCTACCACTGAGCTACATCCCCAGCCCTTTTTAAAATTTTATTGCTGGGCGTAGTAGCGTACACTTGTAATCCCAGTACATGGGAGGCTGAGACTGGAGGATTGCAAGTTCGAGGACAGTCTTCAGCAAGTAAACTAATCAATCCATTGAGACCTTGTTTCAAAATAAAATAGGACTAAGGATGTACCTCGGAGGCAGAATGCCCCTAGGTTCAATCCCCAGTGTCACAAAAATCAAAAATAAAGGTAAAATTTATTTTTGAGACAATATTGCTCAGTTGCCCAGGATGGCCTCAAATTTGCAATCCCACCCCAACCTCCCTCGTAGCCAGTATTAAGGCATGCACCACCATGCTTGACTAAAAAACCTTTTAAGTATACAGAATAGCAAGTACTACATGGAATAAACATCAGTTATACCTGCTAGGCATGTTGTTAAAATATATATCAATATGAGTGACGGCTTTAAAAAAGTAAGAAAATATTTGCTAAGTAAATAGCACCATAGGTACAAACCAAGGGTGCACTCTAATATATTGATAGATTCACTAGCCAATCTGACCCTTGCTTTCAGCCAGAGTAAGGGAAAGAAACTATACCTACACCTATATATAGGGAATTCTTAGCTGGGCAGTTTCTATGTATTTGAACCAAAAAACTTCTACACTTCTTTCCTCCAAAAAAAGTTTATTTTAGAGTGAGAACACATCACTTCTATTAAATCCTGGTGCATTCAAGGTAAGTCATCTTGGAAGAGGATACAAGCAAATCATGATACACTTCAGTGATTTCATTTTGAATCACAATTTAATATAAAGGCACATTGTATTGAATAAAAAAATAAGTGTTAAGTTCTTGGGCTTTTAAATTAAAATTTTATAAAGTGCTTTTCATAAAGTCACATAGTAATTAAGTGGATATAATTTCCTTAGCAAAGGCACCTTGAAGTTATTGGCACGTAGTATTGTCTCTTTTTCTCCTTTTTAGTAATTTCAGTCTTCACATGTCTTCTTACCCACGTTGCTTAAAGTTTCCTTAATAATTCATGTGAACAGCCATAGAAGGTGGTAAACTTTAACTTGGCACTGCAAAGGTCAATTTTCAAGCAGTCTTGGGACTTTGGTAATATCTCTATGTGTAAACTGATTCTTAATGATTTAAAGTATATTCAAGTGGCAAATTTGTAGACAACAAGCTAATTCAGAGTTCATGATCTAAGGGTGTTTTAAACACATGTTTTATCTTCAAAGGTTTCTGCTGTTTTCTCAGAGCCACCTGGATATAAATTGATAGCGGTCACAGGTACAACATTCACTTCATCCACCTGAAGAATTCCTCTGAAATATAAAATGATTAGTTAGTATGAAAATTAAATAGTTACCCTCTACCAGCAGTTTGGTGTAAGAGGGCTACTTTCAGGGTATAATTCTACACCTATGGTTAAGTGCTCCTGCTTTTCTCTAATAGTTTATAATGGTTGTGCAAACAGAGTTCACTATAACCTAACTGAGGAAACGGAAAGGAATACAGGGAAGTTCACTGCTTGGCACTGTAGGAAAAACAGTGTTAGTCCCTAGAATTGCCCAAGCAGCTTTCTAACCAATATTCACCACTAGAATACAATTTTAAGTTTTTTAGACAGTATTTTTTTAATTAAAATATATGATTATTAAAGTAGGTCTTTAAGCCGGGTGTGGTGGCGCACACTTGTAATCCCAGCATTCGGGAGGCTGAGACCGGAGGATCCGGGTTCGCGGCCAGCCTCAGCTACCTAGTGAGGCACGGCCAGCCTCAGGTACCTAGTGAGACACTCTGCAACTTAGTGAGACCCAGTTTCAAAATAAAGAATAAAAAATAGGGCTGGGGGTGTAGCTCGGAGGTAGAATGCCCGAGTTCAATCCCCAGTACCACACACACACACAAAAAAGTAGGTCTTTAGATTGAATCCAAGACCCTGTTTTATAATTTCAATATTATTCCAATTAAGACATCAATAGAGGTTATCTATTTTAGAACCGAACAAGCTAACTGTAAAGTCCTCGGGGAAAAATTATGCAAGAATAGCCATACTTTTTCATTGCAGTACATGGGGAACCCAGGGACACTACCACTGAGCTACATCCCCAGTCCCTTTTCTGTTTTTATTTTGGGCGAGGGGCTCATTAAGTTGCCCCAGGCTGGCCTTGATCTTTTGATCTTCCTGCCTATTACTGTGATAGAAAGCAAATACTGTATAGAAATTAATGCCGAACACTGAATGAGGGCAACAATGTTCAATCAGATTCCAAGATATGAGTTACTGTGTGCTGCCATATATGTACATACATTCCATTAATAAGTAATGTAAGCAAGGCATGGTGGCTCATGCCTGTAATCATAGTACATGAGAGGCTAAGACAGGAGGATCACAGGTTCAAAGCCAGCCTCAGCAACTTAGCGAGACCTGGTTTCCAAGTAAAAAATAAAAGGGCAGGGGATGTAGTTTGGAGGTAGAATGCCCTGGGCTTAATCACCAGGACCCCCCAAAATATATAATTTAAGAAAAAAATTGAAGAAAAATTTAGGGAGCTTTCTAGCACCAAAGGAAAAATGAAA
>PVLC010046986.1:0-11249 GCA_004027655.1 Graphiurus murinus
TTTTTGCGGTACTGGGGATTGAACTCAGGGGCATTCTACCTCCAAGCTATACCCCCAGCCCTATTTTTTATTCTTTATTTCGAAACAGGGTCTCACTAAGTTGCAGAGTGCTTCACTAGGTAGCTGAGGCTGGCCTCGAACCCAGATCCTCCAGTCTCAGCCTCCCAAATGCTGGGATTACAAGCGTGTGCCACCACGCCCGGCTTGTCCTGGGTTTTAAATGCATCTCATTGAGCCTTTTAGTAGTAAATTATTGAGTAATGAAATTGTTAGCATCAGGAAGTAGCACTGTATTGAGATGTACTCTGTACATAATAACCACAGCATTTTGTTGGCACTACACCAGGTCGTCCGCCACAGTGACAATGACAAAGTCACAGTTATTGGAGCTGGAGTTACTCTGCACGAAGCGTTAGTGGCTGCTGATGATCTCTGTAAACAAGGTAAATTGGTTGTATTTGAACATTGAAGCTGGGAAAAGGTAGAACTTCATCAATTTCATGTGCCCCAACTGGTGTTTTTATTTCTATCCCTGCATATTCTTTATTCTAAGTCTGCTTTTTATACCAAATTGATATTGCTGTTCTCCAGATATTTTTATCCGTGTCATCGACCTGTTTACTGTTAAACCCCTGGACACTGCCACCATCATTTCCAATGCAAAAGCCACAGGTGGTCGGATTATCACAGTGGAGGATCACTACCCAGAAGGTATGTGCAGGTGTCAGGAGTGGTTTTAAACATTTGTTTTAGAGCTGGGCATAGTGGCACATGCCTGTAACTCCAGTACTTGGGAGGCTGACAGGAGGATCACAGGTTCATGACCAGCCTTGGCAACTTAGTGAGACCCTATTTCAAAATAAAAAATTAAAAGGGGTAGGGGTGTAGCTCAGTGGTAGAATGCCCCTGGGTTCAATTCCCAGTACCACACTAAAAAAAAAAAAAAAAAAAACCTTTGTTTTGGCAGGAATTATTTTTGCTTTCCTCAACTGGAGATGAGCCATGCTTTGAGCATCACTGCTAGCCTACCATTCACCCAGAGAACCTTTTTTTGTGGTACTGAGGATTGAACCCAGAGCCTCACACATGCTACACAAGTGCTCTGTCACTGAGTTAACAGCCCTAGCCCCCAACACACCTTATTATTACTCTTTGCAAGAATATATACATAGGGGGCCTCTCATCCACCTAGACTGGTTCTCTGACTGTGTTGCAGCACCCATATGCACTTGCATATCCCCAGTCACCAGGGTGGATCAGTTGTAGGACAGAGGGGCTACCTAAGCACTGGACAGGGATCAGTCACAAAAAGCTTTAAAGTTTCTTTTGAATTTTGAATGATTGGTAGTTTACTCCCCATCCCTTAAAAATAGTGCCTCACAAACAGAGAATATAGTAAATGGAGGAAAAGAGTGTGTGCCTCAGAAAGAGGGCTGATGTCTGAGCTTGGGAAGGTCTATAGGTAGGCAGATAATGTGATGCCATGAAGAGCTCTGGATGTTCTCATGACAGGACCTCAAGAGTGCACCATGATGGGTGATTCTCTACCACCTCTCCCAGCCCCCACACAGTTGCCCTCCTGGCTGAAGTTTATCACAGGAAGGGCACATGGTGGGATCCAGTAGTACATGATCCCTGGAGGGACCCACCCCAGGCTCCCCTGACCCATGTGTGGGGCACAAATAAAAATGTTCTCTATGTGGCCTATTTCAGCCCAGGGACACCCACTAAAGACTTGGTGTCTGAGTTTCAGTTAGGGGCTGTTCACATTGGTACCCTCTGCCAGGCCCATACCAAAATGCCTGACTCCTGGCAGAAAAGTGGGTGCTTGGCTGCATTGTTTGTACAAACAGTCCAGGCAAGGAACCACCATTTTCAGCAGGGAAAGTGTCACAACAGTACAGGAAACCAGCACCAGCTGAGGGCTGGTCTTGCAAGCTCACAGCCTCTTGGGCCTGCCAGTCATTCTTCTGTTGGTTTTTTCTGTTGTTGTTATTGTTTGTTTGTTTGGGGTGTTTTTTTTTTTTTTTTTTTTTTGGCAGTACAAGGAATTGAATCTAGGGGCACTCTACCTCCGAGCTACACCTCTAGTCCTATTTTTTATTCTTTATTGTGAAACAAGGTCTCACTAAGTTGCAGAGGGCCTCAGTAAGTGGCTGAGGCTGGCTGCAAACCTGGATCCTCCAGTCTCAGCCTCCCAAGTACTGGGATTATAAGCGTGCACCACCACACCCGGCTCCAGTCACTCTCTTCTGCACAATTCATTTCTTGTTTGTTTGTTTGTTTGTTTGTTTTTTCGGTACTGGGGATTGAACTCAGGGGCATTCTACCTCCGAGCTATACCCCCAGCCCTATTTTTTTATTCTTTATTTTGAAACAGGGTCTCACTAAGTTGCAGAGTGCCTCGCTGGGTAGCTGATGCTGGCCGAGAACCCGGATCCTCCGGTCGCAGCCTCCCAAATACTGGGATTACAAGCATGTGCCACCATGCCAGGCTCATTTGTTGGTTTTAAAAGGTCCCTGACAATTTTGAGAATCTCAGCTCCACAGATTTCCCCCCCTCCCCCAAATCCATGGAGCCCAGGCTGAGAGCAGCCTCTGCTATAGGTGGGGATAGGAACAATTTGGAGACCTGGAATTTAGAATAATGACTCTTTGGGCCAGTTGGAGAATACTATTTATGTGAATCAGTCACTAGTTAAAATACGTTCCCCTAGGAGCCAGAAAATTCAAAGGTCTCTATGTCATGGGACTTAAAGGCTCACACCACTTCCAGAAAATTCTTTAATGTCTCTTGCTTCCCCAGGTGGTATTGGGGAAGCTGTATGTGCAGCCGTCTCCATGGAGCCTGACATCATGGTTCATCAGCTGGCAGTGATGGGAGTGCCTCGGAGTGGGAGACCTAGTGAACTGCTGGACATGTTTGGAATCAGTGCCAGGCACATCATTGTGGCTGTAAAATGCATTTTAATGAACTAAAATAGCTGTTGGCTTTGGTCTTCAAAGACTAGCCTCTTTACCTTACATTTATGCTATTCTAAAACCATCACTTAAATCTAAACCATAGATCTTTGTTCTCTTGTAAAGCCAGTTAATACCTTTCTTCATTCCTAATTCAGTAATTTCATTGACTTCCCTTTCAACTGTGATTACATATACAGATGTTTCGCTCCTTCCACATTAAAGTGAGTTATAAAATTTTAAGTGACAAAACTAGCTAACAACCACCTGATAAAACTACAGATAAGTGGGTTAGGATTACTATAGAGGTGACAGATTCTTAAATATATTTCCCTCCTAAGTGAAGAAAATGTGCATTTAATTGTAGACCTCAGTAGCCCGGTTTCACAGTACTGGGTCACTGTGATACATACTGCTGTTCCCAGTTTGAGTTTCTATGTGCTGCCTCCCTACCTGCAGCTTCGCGGGTAATGTGTGAGTTCAGCTGCACCGGGATTTCCTCTGCTGTTTGCCTTCATCTCCCACAACAGTTCAGAGGCTGTTGAGCAGCAGCCAAAGCTGTTAGGATGTCCTGTGCTGCTTACGGTAACTGTTCTGTGAAGACAGAAGAGCACAACTAGTCCTGTTCTCCACACTATGCTGTTCAAGTCAATGTTAATAAAGCATTTCAATAGCAGCTGTTTTACTCAGTTTGTGCCGTCTATGAAATTCAGACAAGATTGTATGGCCTGAAAAACCTCCCCTTCAGCTGGAACACAAGAAAGGCACTAGCCAGATAAAGATGGGCTTGAGCTTCAAAATTATATTTGGTATCTCTAATATGTCACATTCCTTACTTTTATTACCCTTATTAACTAGCCATCAGGAGTTCTTGGAGTCATGACTATTTTGACTGAGGAACTGTTGAATGTGTAGTAGAAACTGGAACTCGGAGTTCTCTAGGCCTACTCATTATTTATTTATGTATTGTGATACTGTGGATTGAACCCAGGGGCATTCTACCTCCAAGCTTAATGCTCAGCCCTATTTATTTATTTATTTTTATTTTTACAGCAGGGTCTCATTATGTTGATGAGAACCTCACTACTTGCTGAGACTGTCCTCACACCTGTGATCCTCCTGTTTCAGCCTCCCAAGTACTGGGATTACAGGAGTACACCACAGTGCCTGGCTCTGGGCCTACTCATTCTACTCCTGCCCTTCTAAACCACTGAGTTGGTTTCCTGGCCTCTAAAATGAGTGTAATTGCTCTATTTCCTAAGATTTCAACATTATTTTGTAAAGACAGTGATCACATAGGTTGATTATAGAATAGAAAAGGAAATATGTCTAGGTGTGGTGTTGCATGCCTTTAACACCAATATTTGAGACAGGAGAATGGGGGTATGAGGCCGGCCTTGGCAACTTAGCAAGACCATTTCAAAATAAAATAGCTGGGCCTGGTGGTACATGCCTATAATCCTAGTACTTGAGAGGCTGAAACAAGGAGCAAAGGTTCAAGGCCAACCTCAGCAACTTAGTGGGCCCCCCCACCTGTTCCTAAAAAATAAAAAGGCCCCTAGGTTCAATCCCCAGTACCAAAAAATAAAGTTGGACTGGGAGTGTACCTCAGAGATAGATTACCTCTAGGTGCAATCCCAAATACCACAAAAAGAAAATATAAGCAAAGTTTTTTGTTTTGTTTTTTTTTTTGTTTTTTTTTTTTGTTTTTTTTTTTTTAAACTCGTCTCACCATCTCAGGGTAATCACTGTTTCTCACACTGCATAAATTTTTTTTTTTTTTTGCAGTACTGGGGATTGAACTCAGGGGCATTCTACCTCCGAGCTACACCCCCAGCCCTATTTTTTACTCTTTATTTTGAAACAGGGTCTCACTAAGTTGCGGAGTGCGTCACTAGGCAGCTGAGGCTGGCCGCGAACCCGGATCCTCCAGTCTCAGCCTCCCAAATGCTGGGATTACAAGCGTGCGCCACCATGCCCGGCTTCACACTGCATAAAATTTAAACATTTAAAGTACACAGCTGTGTGTGGTGGTGTAAACCTGTAATCCAAGTATTTGGGAGGCTGAGATGAGGATTACAGGTTCAAGGACAGCCTCAGCAAGTAGACTCTCAGCAACCTAGAGAGACCCTGTTTCAAAATAAAAATAAAATAGGGCTGGGAGTACATATATATTTTTTTCCAGTGGTTTTTAGTACACTTAAAATTATACAGCCGCCGGGCGTGGTGGCGCACGCTTGTAATCCCAGCATTCGGGAGGCTGAGACCGGAGGATCCGGGTTCGCGGCCAGCCTCAGCTACCTAGTGAGGCACTCCGCAACTTAGTGAGACTCGGTTTCAAAATAAAGAATAAAAAATAGGGCTGGGGGTATAGCTCGGAGGTACAATGCCCCTGAGTTCAATCCCTAGTACCGCAAAAAAATAAATAAATAAAATTATACAGCCATAGTACAGTTAATTTTAGAATGTTTTATTGCCCCCAAAAGAAATACTGTACCTCTTAGGAGTCCCTGGCAACCACTGAACTACTTTCTGTTGAAGAGTTTACCTTTTTTTGTAGTACTGGGGTTTGAACTTGGGCTATACACCCAGCCTCTTTTTAAAAATGTTTTGGAACAGGGTCTCACTAAATTGACAAAGCTAGCCTTAAACCTGAGATCTTTCTGTCTCCATCTCACAAGTACTGGGATTACAGGCATGCACCACCTCACCTGGCTGAATTTAACCTTTTTTTTTTTTTAAGTGATACGGGGATGGAACCCCAGGGGCATTCTACCTCTAAGCTATACCCCTATTCTTTTATTTGGGAACAGGGTCTCAATAAGATGCTGAGGCTGACTATGAACCTGCCATTCTCCTGTCTCAGCCTCCCAAGTACTGAGATTACAAGCGTGCACCATCACACCCGGCTTAAATTTAACTTTTTATGTGTGTGGTACTGAGGTTGAACCCAGGGGCATTCTCCTCTGAGCTACACCCCCAGCCCTTTTTATTTTTTGTTTGGAAATGGTCTCACTAGGTGCTGAAAGTTTCACTAGGTTTGTTGAGGTTGGTCTTGAACCTGCAATCCTCCTGTCTCAGCCTCCCAAGTACTGGGATTACAGGTGTGTGCCACCACACTTGGCTTAACCTATTTTTGATATTTCATAAGAATGGAATCTTGGTATGTGGCCCTTTTGTATCTGACTTTCACTGAGCATAGTTCCATTGTTTCATCTATATAGCCTGTGTACAAACTTAATTCCTTTTATTGCTGTATAATACTCTGTTAGATGGGTACACCACATTTTGTTTACCCATTCATCAGTCGATGGATATGTGGGTTTTTACTTTTGTCTGTTTTGAGTAGTGCTGTTCTAAACATTCACTTATACAAGCTTGTATGTAGATGCATATTTTTTCACTTCTCTTAATTATACAGCTAGAAGTGGAATTGCTGGGTTGTTTGGTAATCTCGTTTGCCCTTTTGAGTGTCTTGTGAGGGGTGTTTTCGTTTAAACATGGTTTTGTGAGGAGTAAATGAACATGACTGGGAGGTGCTGAGCAATCTGTAAAGTGTTACATACTATGAAGTAAGCCACTATTAACAGAGACAAGCCACAATATGGATAGTTATGTTTACCGATAATTCAGGCGTAAAGTGCCAGGTTTGGTGATAAAAACAGTGCCCACAGCTGGGCATGGTGGCGCACGCTTGTAATCCCAGCATTTGGGAGGCTGAGACCAGAGGATCCGGGTACGTGACCAGCCTCAGCTACCTAGTGAGGCACTCCGCAACTTAGTGAGACTCGGTTTCGAAATAAAGAATTAAAAAAAATAGGGCTGGGGGTATAGTTCAGAGGCAGAATGCCCCTGAGTTCAATCCCCAGTACCGCAGGAAAAAAAAAAAAAAAAACAGTGCCCATGATTAAAGTGCAATTCTGCCAGGCATGGTAGTACATAGCTGTAATCCCAGTGACTCAGCAGCCTAAGGCAGGAAGGTCACAAGTTTGAGACCTGCTTAGGCAACTTAGCCCCTAAACTGGGATGTAGCTCAGTGGTAGAGGGCCCCTGAGTTTGCTCCCCAGTACTACAAAAAATAAAAAGTGTGAGCTGGGTGTGGTGATGCACATTTATAATCCCAGTACTTGGGAGGCTGAGACCAGAGGATCTGGGTTCTCAGCCAGCCTCAGCTATTTAGTGAGGCTCTCCACAACTTTGTGAGACCCTGTTTCAAAATAAAGACTAAACAGAGGGCTAGGGGTGTAGCTCGGAGGTAGAATGCCCCTGGATTCAATCCCCAGTACTGCAAATAAATAAAATAAATAAATAAATAAATAAATATAAAAAGTGCAATTCCAAAAGGCAGGGGGAGAACCCAAAAGCCTCAACTCAGGCCCTTAGAAGATGCTGGGTAGAAAATGACAAAAGTTACAAGGGTTCAGCAGTCATTATCACAGAGAAGGAAGTGAATCCTGTTGCCAGTTTGGCCTAGCTATAATTTCTGAGTAGCCAAAGTGTACTATTCAGGCGATGGGATACAGGCACACTGTAAACTTGGGGAGGTGCTGAAAGTAGGTTTCAGTGATCCTAAATTATTCAAAATCCTGATAGTGAAGACTCATAAAAACTCCCTGAAAGAAGCCATGCACCTTTAGGGACAGCACCTGAGTTCCCAATGTTCACTTGCTGCTCTAGTTCCTTCCTATGGAGAAGCTGATCTTCGGGGATGCTAGTGCCAGGTACCTGGATTTTTCTTTTCTTTTTGTGATACTTGGGATTGAAAGCAGGGGAGTACTACCTCTGAGATACACCCTCAACCCCATTTTACTTTATTTCTTAGTTTGAAACAGGGTTTTTGAGGCTGGCCTCCAACATGTGGGCCTCCTGTCTCAGTCTTCCAAGTACTGGGATTACAGATAAGTGCCACCACTCCCAGCTCAGCAACCTGATTTTTAATCCCCTGATCTGCTGTTTGTTGGTGGCAAGGCCCTACTAACTTTGTGTGTGTGGTACTGGGGATTAAACCCAGGGGCATTCTACCTCCAGGCTACACCCCCAGTCCTATTTTTTATTCTTTATTTTTGAAACAGGATCTCAGTAAGTTGCAGAGATCCTCACTATGTAGCTGAGGCCGGCTTCGAACCCGGATCCTCCTGTCTCAGCCTCCCAAGAACTGGGATTACCAAGCGTGCACCACCACATCCGGCTCCTACTAACCTTTTTGCGTCAATTTTTCACCTGTAAAATATAATGGTGCTGTGGGTGGTGATGGTATCTATTTCAAGGCTATGATCAAGATTTTACTAGTGCCACTGAAATGTCCCCATTTAGGCCTGCCCTACCCACCTGACGGGTTTCTGCTTCCCAGCCATGCCCTTGGCTCCCTCCAGATCCCACCAGCCCCACCCTATCCACTGGTCGGCAAGCTCCTCCTCAACCTCACTGGGATGGGTTGTATTGGGGTAAGTGGTGACTCTGACCTGCCTTTCATCACGATGGCCAGCTCTCCTGTGCAGCCCTAGCTGCCAGCCCGCCTTTCCACCCCCAAAGCCGCCTGTCACCAGCTGGGACTCCCGACTACCCACCACATGAGTCTGCCTGGCGCTGGTCTCACGCGCCCACCAACCCTGCGAATGCTTTGCCTGCCCACCTGAGAAATTACGCACGTCATTGGGTTTTGTCCCGTCACTCTTTGAGCGGCAGCCAATCAGCATCGCCTGCACTCCAAAGGGCAGGCCCTGGAAGACCTATGTGCTTCCATTGATTTGGCAGGAAAAGCTGGAGTCCCAGTGACTCCAGAGGAATCTGTAAAACACTGTCTGGAACTGTTCCTAAATACGGGGCTGTCCCATGGTGGAGGTGGAGGTGGAGGTGGAGGTGGAGGTGGAGGTGGAGGGTGGAGGTGGAGGGTGGAGGGTGGAGGGATGGCTAGAGCGAAGGTACAACGGAGAAGGCTACAAAAGCCTAGAGAGGTACAGCTGGGGTGGGCGGGTGTATGGGACCCTTGCGAGGCACATCAGCCTGGAATCCTAAAGAGCAAGGACAGCCATGGAAAGAAGCCAGTTCTTTTCCATAGGCAGATGTCCAAAGAAGTGAGGTCTCACAGCGAAATTCTCCAAGTACATAACAGGCACCACGGACACATGTGGTTACTTCTGCCTTGCCGCTGTGGAAAAACTCAGCAAGGCTAAATTTGGAATGAGAAAAGCAGTATCTTTCAGATTCAAGATATGTGAGCCGGGCGTGGTGGCGCACGCTTGTAATCCCAGCATTCGGGAGGCTGAGACCCGAGGATCCGGGTTCGAGGCCAGCCTCAGCTACCTAGTGAGGCACTCCGCAACTTAGTGAGACCCGGTTTCAAAATAAAGAATTAAAAAATAGGGCTGGGGGTATAGATCGGAGGTAGAATGCCCCTGAGTTCAATCCCCAGTACCGCAAAAAAAAAAAAAAAAAAAAAAAAAGATATGTGAAATGGTACTACATGTGGGTCCATATCTGGATAAGGAAAACAAGCAAGCATTTACAAAATACTCAGACCAAGAACCCAGATGTGCACCTGGTGGTATAGGAAATGGAAAGAGATGACCTCCTCTAAATGTGTACCTGTCTCCAGGAAGCATGCTGATATCAGACTTTACTAATGGATCTAATGGCCACAAAAGATAGTAGTGGAAGGTCTCAAAAGTTTGAGTTGCTGGGCATGGTGCTGTACGCTTGTAATCCCAGCATTCGGGAGGCTGAGACCGGAGGATCCGGGTTGGCGGCCAGCCTCAGCCACTTAGTGAGGCCCTCCGCAACTTAGTGAGACCCTGTTACAAAATAAAGAATGAAAAATAGGGCTGGGGGTATAGCTCAGAGTAAGAATGCACCTGAGTTCAATCCCCAGTACCAGGGAAAAAAAAGTTATTAGCTTCCCCATTCAAGTTTGACACATTTCCAGGGGAGGAAAAACAGCCCCCTAACCAGGAGGAAATGCCACTTCCATTGGCAAGGGAGGTTCAGGGGGACTGGGTACTTAAGTCTTGGCTTCAACTGAGACCAACCACACATCACAATGCCAGGTTTCAGGGTCCTACTTGTCCCTGAGCACTGCCCACACCTCACATGAGGAAGGTGGTGAGGCTGGAAATTAAACACATTAGCATTCTGTAACCCACACAGTTAAACCTTGGGTTTGAGTGTCAGCATTGTCCACCTCAGGTGTACAAGGAGGAAGAAGATTTTGAGGGCCATCTGGGGAGCTCCCTGGTTGACTTGCTGTGACTTGAGCTGAGAGATAAGGACCCCGAGCTCATGGTTTCTTCATTATGCAGTCAAGTGCATGCAGAGGAATCATCCCACAGCCCAGTCCTCATAGCCATCATGACTGCCATGACAGTCGGGGGCAGCAGGGACTCGAGCTCCCCAGGCACTGGCTTCAGTTGGCACAACATCCCAATCAACCAAAGACGATAGCGATGTTCATTGTGAGGATGACTCATGGCCCACTTCCCATAGGAAAATGACCGGCCCTGCGCTCTAGCCCAAATGCACAATCACTCCAATCCCAAACTCCACATTTGTAGATCTCTCTTCTTGGGCCACTCCCAGGACCACAGTCACAGACAGAAAAAACTTGCCACGAGCCGGGCGTGGTGGCATATGCTTGTAATCCCAGTACTTGGGAGGCTGAGACAGGAGGGTCGCAGGTTCGAGGCCAGCCTCAGCTACTTCATGAGGTCCTCCGCAACTTAGTGAGACCCTGTTTCAAAATAAAGAATAAAAAGTAGGGCTGGAAGCCGGGCATGCTAGCACATGCTTGTAATCCTAGTACTTGAGAGGCTGAGACAGGAGGATCACAGTTTCGCAGCCAGCCTCAGCTACTTCGTGAGGTCCTCCACAACTTAGTGAGGCCCTGTTTCAAAATGAAGAATAAAAAATAGGGCTGGAGGTGTAGCTCAGAGGTAGAATGCCCCTGGGTTCAATTCCCAGTGCTGGAAAAAAACAAAAACATAAACAAAAAACTTGCCATCTCCCTACCACAAGAGAGGGCATTGTAATATAGAGTTGCTTGCTCAGGGGTTGGAGAGCAAAACGCCCAAAAAGGGACACTTAAGTAGCATGGTTGACAAAGGAAGAAGCCATGGTCCTTAGATCAAAGGGAAAAAGAAAGAGTGGGTCTTTGTGAGGCAAGGAGCCGACACGAAGGGCATTGGAGACCTAGGGCTCAAGACACAGGAGAGGCTGCAAGCCATTGCTCAGGGAGGGAGGAAGCAACAGCATGAGCTACGAGAGGGAAGAGGCCAGGAGGAAATTGCCTTGCCATC
>PVLC010046987.1:0-11247 GCA_004027655.1 Graphiurus murinus
GTTGATCAGTTCTATAAGTTTTTTGCCTGACTTTGTTGGGTCTTCTAGGTATAATATCATGTCATCTGCAAAGAGGGATAGTTTTAGTTCTTCTTTCCCTATTTTTACCCCTTTGATTTCTTTCTCTTGCCTTATTGCTCTGGCTAGAGTCTCAAGTACTATGTTGAACAGAAGAGGTGATAATGGACATCCTTGTCTGGTTCCTGTTTTTAGTGGGAACTCTTGCAGTTTTTCTCCATTTAATATGATATTGGCTGTAGGCCTATTGTATATTGCCTCTATGATTTTGAGGTATGTTCCTTCAATTCCGATTCTCTGCAGTACTTTTAGCATGAATGGGTGTTGGATCTTGTCAAATGCTTTCTCTGCATCAATTGAGATGATCATGTGATTTTTGTCTTTGAGTTTGTTTATGTGGTGAATTATATGGATTGTTTTTCGTATGTTAAACCATACTTGCATTCCTGGGATGAACCCGACTTGGTCATGGTGTATAATTTTCTTGATGTGGTTTTGAATGCGCATTGCTAGTATTTTGTTTAACAGTTTTGCATCTAGGTTCATCAGTGATATAGGCCTATAGTTTTCTTTTCTTGAGCTGTCTTTATTTGGCTTTGGTATTAATGTGATATTGGCTTCATAGAAAGTGTTTGGGAGGATCCCGTTTCTTTCAATTTCATAGACTAGTTTGAGGAGTATTGGGATTAGTTCTTCCATAAATGTTTTATAAAATTCACTTGGGAAACCATCTGGCCCTGGGCTTTTGTTTGATGGTAAACTTTTTATTGCTGTTTCTATTTCTTTGATTTTTATTGGTTGATTTAAGTTTTCTATATCTTTTTGACTCAATTTAGGAGGGTTGTATGTATCTAAAAAATTGTCAATTTCTTCCAGATTTTCCATTTTGTTGGAGTATAGTTTTTCAAAATAGTTTCTGATGATCCTCTGTATTTCAGCAATGTTGGTGGTAATATCACCTTTTTCATCTCTTATTTTGATAATTTGGGTTGATTCTCTCTTTTTTTGGTTAGGTTGGCCAATGGTTTATCTATCTTGTTTATTTTTTCTAGAAACCAGCTTTTGGATTTGTTGATCTTCTGTATTTTTTTTTGTTCTCTATTTCATTAATTTCTGCTCTGATTTTCAAACCCTCTCTTTTCCAAGCTAAAACTCCAATTTCTTTATTACCTCAAACGGCATGATTTAAAAAACCATTGTTGTCCTAGTTTCCTCCATTGGATATTATAATTAATTGTATTATTCTTGATGTGGGTTTATCAAAAAACTGGAACAGGGTATTCACCTACTTCATGCTGAACACTGAAGTTCTATTAACATAGTGTAAGGTTGCATTGGCTTTTAATTTTTTAGTATCGGGACCCCAGGCTGAACCCTCAACTGTGAGGCCCCAATAAAGACGATGACTGAACGTCGCAGGTTCAAACTTCTCTTTATTATACCTCTCTCTCTCTCTCTGGGATCGAGGACGCTACCCAAGCAGTAATAGTAACTGTTCTCTTAACCCTGCTTCTCTCACCCCACTCTCGTTCTTCGTAACCATTCCTCGCAATAGTACCTCTCCAACAGACCCCCAACAACCTACGCCTCCAGCAACAGCAACAGCAACAGCAAGAGCAACAGCAACAGCAACAGCAACCGCCCACCTTCCTCTTTCCCTGGTGAGAGGTGAAGACTCTTAAAGCCGCACAGGGCCTGAGTCACGAGGTGCCTGCATACAGCTCTCACCTGGGCAGGCCACGGGCCGGGCGTGCTGGTGCATGTGCTCTAGCGTGGGGCAGCCCTAGGATGTTACCACCTGCATCCGCTCCTGGCACTCTGCCAGGTGTCATCTAGAGGCGAGGTCTAGTCGGGCCCAGCTAAGACCCCAACATTTTAGTAGACTTATGGTAGGCTCACATATTAATGTTGTACATAGCTAACAGTTTTGAAATTCCATTGCTTGGACATCTCTCCAGTCTATGCTTCTTTTCTCCCTCCTCCTCCTCCTCTTCCTCCTCTTCTTTCTCCTCTACTAGAGCTATCTCCTCCTCCTGCTGCTAGTATTACTAACATATTGTGCACTGTGCTCTGTATGTATTAACTCCTATTTTACTCACACTAATTACCTTGTGAATCAGAATATTGTTCCTATTTTTTAAGTTAAGAAAGTTAAAGGTCTAATAACTTTCTCAAGTTCATACAGGAAGTGTGAACTGGCTTTATGGTTTAGGGTAATCAACCGTCCCAGTTTGTCTAATACTTCCCCAGTTTTAGTACCAAAAGTCTTATGGCCCAGGAAATCTCTTATTCTTTGGTGATCTAGGAAGGTTGGCTAAAATCTGAACTCTGATTATTTGTAGTCCAAATGCAGGTTCTTAATCACTACACTTTGTTGTTCCCCTAAGGTGATAGATGCATTCAAATCTTTAATGTCATGTTGTGTGGTTTGATGTCTTGCCAAGGAACTTTATATTTTTGCTGTGTGCCTGAGTAGGGAAAGCCAAACCAGTGGATAAAATTTACAAGGACATAAGTGTTTGAAGACATAGATATGTTAAACCTGATTTAAACAGTATACAATGCATACATGTATCAAAATATCACATGGTACCCCATACATACATACATACACACACACACACACATATATATATATATATATATATATATATATATATATATATATAGTTTTTATGTATTAGCTAAATAAATTTAATTTAAATAAAAATTATACAGAGACCTTTTAAAAATTACAAGCATGATGAGTCATTTTGATACAAGAAGGCATGTTCTTACAACCAGTTCTCTTCAAATATAGAGTGAATTGCATCAAAGGGTTGAACTTGTGCCTTGTACTTTTTAAAAACTGAATGTCAGGTGCTAAATATACTCTTATTAACTTTTAATCATATTTGCTTTAGCATATTTCTGAATGTTGTTTTCAGTTCAGAGTTTGTCATCCAACATTTTATATATACCTTATAAATTTTAGTGATTCTTAATCATTCTTGCATGACTTCATCTAATTCATTGATATAAATGGCATGGCTTATTTACAATCCTGTCTCAAGAATTTGGAAGCATCTTACAATGACAAAACATGCAATAGTATAATGACAATACATAGATCTGGAATTTTTTTCTTTTTTGTAGCACTGGGAATTGAACCTAGGGTCATTACACTTCTGAGCCACACTCTCAGCCCTATTTTTTATTTTTTATTTTTATTTTTTTTTTTTTTTTTTTCGGTATTGGGGTTTGAACTTAGGGGCATTCTACCTCCGAGCTATACCCCCAGCCCTATTTTTTATTCTTTATTTTGAAACCGGGTCTCACTAAGTTGCGGAGTGCCTCACTAGGTAGCTGAGGTTGGCCGCGAACCCGGATCCTCCGGTCTCAGCCTCCCGAATGCTGGGATTACAAGCGTGCGCCACCACGCCCGGCTTTTATTTTTTATTTGGAAACTGTGTAAGTAAGTTGCAAAGGGTCTCACTAAGTTTCTGAGGCTGGCCTCGAACCTGTGATCCTCCTGTCTCAGCCTTCCAAGTACTGGAATTACAGGCATGCACCATTTATGCCTTGTTTAGACACGGAATCTTTAAATACTAAAGTGAATGTAATTCTGCAAGGAACTTAAGTAATGTAGGCCAAAGAGTAACTTTTCATCTGGTTTTGCATAATTGAAGACTAAAATGTAGAGCATCTAGAAGAATGGGTCTTGCTTCATTCTTTTATAAACATTATTTTTCTTGGAGGGTTTTAACAATAGAAACCATAAGCACTCAGTTTGAGACTATATTAAATAATAAAGGCCTGAAGTGCTAGTATTTTACAATGCTGCATAACATTATATATGCTTTAGAAATCAGATAACTTGGTTTTATTATAATGTTAACAGGAATTAATTTTCTCAGCATTCATATATTTTCTACATTTAATTTTCAAACAAATAAGATTACTTAAAGGCTACTCAGTCATCAACATTTATGATTGGTGCCTTGGAAGCTGACAAAAATTTTGTTAATCTGTGATTTTTAGCTTGTGTGTTAATTATATAATAAGAGTATAATAGAAACTGGGTGTGGTGGTGCACACCTGTAATACCAATACTTGAAAAGCTGAAACAGGAGGATCACAGGTTCAAGGCCAGCCTCAACAACTTAGTGAAGCCCTCCGCACTTAGCGAGATCCTGTTTAAAAATAAAAAATAATATAGGACTGGGAGTGTAGCTTGAAGGTAGAATGCCCCTGGGTTTAATCCTCAGAAACACATTCACATTCACACACACACACACACACACACACACACGCGCGCGCGCGCACACACGAGCATAATAGAGCCAGACTGCTTGGATTTGAGTCCCAGTTCTGTCACTTATGAGTCGATGGCCTTGGGAAATGAACTACACATTTTCCAGTGAATTTTTTCACACATAGAGATGATCATAATGATGAAAAGTATCCCACATCAAAGGATTATTTTAAGGATTAAATAAATTGGTTTGTCAGAAAAATAGTTCTCAACTTCAGCTGCCTATTGCAATCTCCTGGTGAGTTTAAGAACTACTCATGCTTGGACTGATACTACTCACAGATATTCTGATTTAATTGGTTTCCAATGATACCTGGTCATCTGGAATTTTTACAGCTCCCCAGATGACTCTCATTTGTAGTCAAGGTTCAAAACCCCTGATCTAAAGCAATTATAAGAGCAGCTGGCAAATATCAAGCCCTTGGTAGGTGTTAGTTATTATCCTAAGACTTGGATGACTTGGATAGTTTCCTTCATTAAAAAAAACACTATTGGAAGGCCATCTGTGAATGACAATTACCTTTAACATATTCTTGGTAACATAGCTTCCCTTTCTCAATAGCACAATAAACTTAAGATTTTGTTTTTCTTTGTTTACACAATTTATTCTTTCTCTGCTCCCACCCCTTTTAACTCTGTCAGGCAGAAGCAAGCTGTAATACTGACCTGATGGATACAGATAAGTATGGAATTTGTTCCATATTTATTCCATAAAATGTCTTTTAAGAGTATTAAATTGAGAAGTTTTTTTTTTTCTTGTTTCAGTCATATTTACACACCTAGCCCTAGATGACTGATTTTTAAGGAAATCAACCTCCCGGTCTGGAGAAAGTCCATGTGCAAGGTCTTGATAACCTCCCACTCACTATAATATTGAAGTCATCTGATTACTATCTGATTATTTACAAAGAATTCCCAGAGATTAAAGGATTTTCAAAATGTAGTCAGATCTTTAAAAACAGCATGGTCTTTAAGAGAAGATAAAAATATTATCTTCTCTAAATTATATTTATCTTGTAAGAAGATAAATCATGACGCAGAAAGAAATAGTTCTTACTGTATGAGTCCACGATGTTCCTCTTGTAAGTGCCTAAAGTTAGTGTCTGGCCCTCTGCTAACAATGTTCATCTTATATGCAGAAAGCAAAATGTTTGAAAATGTGAGGATTTGGGGATTTACTTTATAAAATTTTCTTAACATAATGTTTTTCAGGTCCTTCCATTTTCCTGCAAATGACACAATTCTGTTCTTCTTTATTGCAGAGTAGAATTCCATTGTGTGTATTTCCCATAATTTTGTATTCCATTCATCTATTGATGGACATCTAGATTGGTTCCATAATTTGGCTATTGTGAATTGTGCTGCTATGAACATGAGTATGCATATATTACTGTAGTTCTCTGGTTTCAGCCCTTTGAAAAGATACCCAGGAGTGGTATAGCTGGATCATATGGTGAATCCATTCCCAGTTTTCTAAGGAACCTCCACACTGATCCCCATAGTAGCTGAACTAGTTTTTGCAATCCCACCAACAGTGTAGAAGAGTTTCCTAATTCCCCACATCTTAGCCAACATTCATTGTTATTTGACTTCTTGATTATTGCCAATCTGATTGGGGTTAGATGGAATCTTAGTGTAGTTTTGATTTGCATCTCCCTGATCGCTAATGATGTTGAACATTTTTCATGTATCTATTGGCCATTTGTATCTCTTCTTTTGTGAAGTGTCTATTCAATTCAGTTGCCTATTTCTTTTTTTTTTTTTTTTTTCGGTACTGGGGATTGAACTCAGGGGCGTTCTACCTCCAAGCTATATCCCCAGCCCCATTTTTTATTCTTTATTTTGAAACCGAGTCTCACTAAGTTTCGGAGTGCCTCACTAGGTAGCTGAGGCTGGCTGCGAACCCGGATCCTCTGGTCTCAGCCTCCCGAATGCTGGGATTTCAAGTGTGTGCTACCACCCCCAGCTCAAGTTGCCTATTTCTTAATTGGGTTATTTGTTTATGTGAATATACCAGCATAAATCTCAGTACTCTGTATTGGGAAGGGGGGAAATGGGGAGGTGGGAGGAAATGGGGAGATGGGGGGAAGGCACCAAGTGCTGTGTGCATGTATGTGTTTGTCAACATGATTTACATTATGATGTGAGACTATAATGCACCAATAAAAGCACATTATTAAAAATTGTTTTTTCCAACCATCTGATACTAAAACTAAGATGATGAGGTTACACATTAGGATTTCTATGTTTTAGCCCAACTTAGCTACATTCTACGAACAAAATCTTAGCCATTAGAAGATGTTAAAAAGGCCTCTACTTTGTCTAGAATTTACAATTATGATTTATTTTTCTTTTTGGTACTGGGGATTGAACCCAGAAGCATTCTACCTCTGAACTATACCCCAGCCTTATTTTATTTTATTTATTTTGAAACAGGGTCTCACCAGGTTGCTGAGGCTATCCTCGAACCTGTGATCCTCTTGTCTCAGCCTCCCAAGTACTGGGATTATAGGTGTGCACCACCATATCTGGCTACAACTATGAGTTTTATGAGGCTCAGCTGAAAGGTTAAATGAGAAGATCTAAAACGGACAAATCTGTTTCATTCAGGTGGTAGGACTCTATTCCCAGACAATTATTTGTGGTACAAGTATTTGAAGAGTTTTACTTCTAAATGACTTGCAAAAAGGTAGGAATAAGTGGAGATTCAACCAGGTGAAGATAACTACCCTAAATCAGTGATGTCATTGGATGTTTGCTCTAGATGCTTGGAGCCCTTTCCCAGTCATGCTAAGTCAGAATCTCTGAGGGTAGGTAAAAATGAAGAGGTAATCTTAACCCTAAAGGTGATTTTCTATAAACTATATCTGGAAAAAGTGGAATTAGGCATTATCCACGGATAAGCTCTCAGTAGGAGACAAAAAGTTTACCCCAAGATTGGTAAGTGCAGAGCCCCGTAGTGCAGCAACCTCACTGCAGGTGAAATTGGTCCATTAATCAACACTCTTCAGTATGTTACTTTAACTAGCTTTGAGCTCACCTAGTCAAATCATTTAACTCATATTTTTTCACTTCAGTTAAAAAGATATCAAAAGAGAATTTTGCCAAATGCTTTGGGAAAGCCCAGATACATAATATATTTTGATATATATTTAGTAATCTTGTCTTTAAAAGAAAGTGATAATATCTGAAACTTACTTTCAAATCATTCATAAAAAGAAGAAAATGAAATATGTATAAAATATATTATGCATGTATAGAAAAAGAGAAAGAGGTAGTAAATGGGGAAAATGTTAACATTTGGAGAATACAGGAGAAGTACAGAAGTTTCTCTCTCTCTGCTGGGAATTGAACTCAGGGCCTTACACAAGTCATCAAATGCTTTATCACTGAGCCACACCCCCAGTCCTGAATACAAAGTAAAGCAGAAATGAATTTTCATTGAATTATACTTCCAGCTTTTCTGTAACTTTGCAATTCTCAAAATAAAAAAGTTGAGGAAATTGAAATGAGAGAGGTCTGGTAGAATTATCTACTGGTAGCTCCTTTCCAGTTCCTCATGAACACTATTTTTTTTTAATGGTGCACTGTAATCATACATCTTACTGAGGTACAGGATGGTGGAGGCATATATGCACACATCACTCATTTAGCCCTTCCCCAATTCCCACCCCATTCTCTCCCCCTCTCTCCTTCTCATGTTCAGCTTCGTGATTGACTTTGATATGTTTGTGAATGTACATCATGTGCATTAGGGTGTTTCCCTCTTCACCTTTCCCATCTAAGGTCTTTGAGAGTCAAGCTGTTATAACAATCTTGAGATTCAATTTTGAAAATTGGGGCAATATTTTCCTATATTCAAATTCATATTTCCTGTCCTTTGATTACTGGGTGCTAATATTTTTTATGTTTTTAATATTTTGTCTTCTCTTTGCATTTATAACATAATTCACTTCAACAATAACAGAATCATTTTGACAGACAACACAATGGCTATGCAGTGATAAATAAATCAGGCACAATTCCTGACCTATGATCTAGTGAATTGCAAAGCGTCATTCTTTTTTATTTCTTCAAAATGGCAACATTTATGCTTCCCAAGGAAACTCTGCACTCTTCCATGCCAGTACAGCAATGATATGATTGTGCCATTCTCACTGACTTAGGATATTCTTCCATCTCATTTCCATTTGTTCAAGCTTAGCCATTGAGAAATTGATTTCTCCCTCTCCTACCCCAGAATTTGCATTTTTACATACATATCACAAATTGCCTCATAATTTAATTTTGAAAATGTTTTAACCAGATCAGGAGCCCTTGGAGGGAAGGGATTTTTATTTATTTTTATTCACTGCCAAACAGATTCCTTACCATGCTTGCTTAATTGAACTGAGAGAATTTCAGAATACTCCTGTGTTTATACCCCTAAGAAGTTTTTTTTATCACATTGATAAGAAATTATTTTGAGCCCATACAGATTATCTAATTCGAAGTACCAAAAAGTTTTCTTACTGACTACTCATCTATGTTAAGATGCCCTTTTGACCACATTTATCCTACCCTTTCAAGTTGAAGGCCACTCTCTTTGATGGAAAAGGAAGAAGAAAAATCAGAGATGAGTCATTGTGCTTATATTTTATCATCTGGTATTGTTATACCATTTGATCCAAGTAGTTGCCCTGCTAATTTTTATTTCTTTTTGTCCCATATGTATCTAAAAAACAAAAACAAACAAACAAACCCTAAAGAAATTCTTTTTGGTCTTTAACATGATTTTGAGCCTCACCTCACACAGAGTTTTAGCTTTGTTAATGTTGTTTATGCCAGTCTTTTGTTTTCGTCCTTGGCTATATGGTGCCCTTTTTTTGTTTGTTTGTTTGTTTGTTTTTTGTACAGGTCCTTTCAAAGACAGGCAGTCAACAATGTGATTTCATTATTCCTCTCTCTACTCCCTTTTCTACCAGACACAAACACATTTATAAAGACAAAGGCATAAAGGTTAGGAGCAAGTGCTTTGGGGTTAAGCACATTTAGGTTCAAACTCTGATTTTTTCTCTTACTAGAGTTTCTTCACCTGTGACATTAGGATAAGAAAATTTACTTACCAAACCTATGTAGGATTACAAGCTATAATGAATGTGAAGTGCTTAACATAGTGCCTGACACATAATAAACACTTATTGTTAGAAATAATAAAATTTGAGCTGTGATTTTTTTTTAGGGAAGACTGGGGATTTGAGCAGTGATGTGTCAAAGAAATGCATCAAAACTGTCAAAATTACTCTATTTTAAATCCTAGGCTTTGATAACCAGAGGGAATATGTAAAATACAGATCATACACACCTCACAGGACTACTGTAAAAATTACCAGAAATAGTTCATGTTTAGCACTTCACTCAATACTTGGCTTATTGCAAGCACTTAATAAATATTAGCTATCATTATCGTTATTAATGAAAAGACATTCATCAAACAGACTGCCATTTTTGAGGCTTTTGGAATTCTAATGCTAAAGCCATAAAGCAATATTTTATTTTTTTATTTTTTCAGGTTTGCAAAATAACCTTTATTTTAGACTTAATATGTGTATTACAGGAAGCAAAAACACAAGAAGTAAAGAACAAAGTTATCCAGTCACAAGCAGCTTAGTCGGCCGTGGCCTTCCAACTCCTGTTTACATACACAACACCCCATTTGTGTGATCAAGATCGTGGTACCCATCGTGCTTTTCCACACATCGAGAATATTCACCAACTCAAAATCCCAAAGCTACAAGAGCATTTTTGATAACCAAGGATATAGTGCACTGACTCAATGTGTTAGAAAAAAACTCCAATCCTACCTTCCTTGGGGACAGAAATTTCACTGAAGACAAAAACAGTGACAGGCTTTTAGATAGGCATATTGACAGAGTTAAAATACTGCATTTTCTTAATGCTCGATTTAAAATGAGACATAAACCCAAGAATACACCAAGCATATTTCTAAGAGAGTTACCAGATTTCTACTACTAAAATATTAGCTTGAAAGTAGGATCCCAGTGAATGAAGGTATTACTGTGGGATGCACACACACACTAACGGTTCACCTCAAAATGTAAATCTGAGAAACACTTTCTTCCATATCTGTGTACTTCCTTCTGCCCCTCTGCTGCCAGCCTGATGAACCAGTCCTGATACACACTGCCCAGAGGGGTGACAATTCCATGCCTGAGACGCACCTTTCTTAACAATTATAACAAGAAGGTATTTATAAGTTGGCTAATTCACTAGCTCTACTTTTTACCATATACTGTCACCTTAGGACATCTATGAAGCTAAGGTGTTAGGACAAAATATGAACTTTGTACAATGAACACAAGTACTTACCAAAAATGCACAGAGACCTATGGTAAGAATCTAATAAAACTGTCTTCCAGGTACAGAGATTAGCAAAGAGCTCTTCTCCTCACCACTCCTCCTCCCCCTCTTCCCCATCCCAGTGACTAATGTCATGTACTAAGTACAGGACCACACAGATTAACAAAGTTCACCCCAGAAGAGAGTTCTTCCTAAAAACTAACAAAAGGACAATTATACAGGGATTATTTTCCTACTTCTAACATACTTTGGGCTTTAGAAATGTATCCATTAATACGCAGCAACAGTAACTAAAATGTACACACACAGAACAATGGCTAGACAATATGAACTAATTTAAGGGAACAGAGAGCTTCTCTGCATATTCCCACCCCATGCATCACCCAGAGTTCAAACAGCAAACTCTCCAAGACATCAAGTTTAGTAATTCCATTCCCAAAATGCAACCATTCTTATGTAGTAACAAAAACATAAAGAGCGTAACTTTAGCCTTCTAATCATACCATGTGCCATGCACTTTTAAGACATCTAGAAAGCCTAGATGTTTCCAACAAAGACTTATTTCCCACTACACA
>PVLC010046988.1:0-11214 GCA_004027655.1 Graphiurus murinus
AAAAAAAAAAAAAAAAACACAAATTAACCAGGCAGAGTGGCTCATGCCTGTAATTTCAGTACTTAGGTGGCTGAGCCAGGAGGAATACAGGTTTGAGGCCAGCCTCAGCAACACAGCCAGACCCTGAGCAACTTAGCAAGACCCTGTTTTCAAAATTTAAAAAAATAGCCGGGCGTGGTGGCGCACGCTTGTAATCCCAGCATTCGGGAGGCTGAGACCGGAGGATCCGGGTTCGCGGCCAGCCTCAGCTACCTAGTGAGGCACTCCGCAACTTAGTGAGACTCGGTTTCAAAATAAAGAATAAAAAATGGGGCTGGGGGTATAGCTCCGAGGTAGAATGCCCCTGAGTTCAATCCCCAGTACCGCCAAAAAAAAAAAAAAAAAAATTTAAAAAAATAAAAATAAAAAGGACTGGGAGTATAGCTCAGAGGTAAAATGCCCTTGGGTTTAATACCTAGTACCAAAGTGGCAGGGAGACCATAAGTTAACAATAATCTTTACTCAAAATAACCAATCACTTTGTTATAAAGAATGACTTTAGGAGCAAATATACACTCTATCCCTAACTTAACTAACATATTTACGCCAAATCAACTTCCATATTTCCCCCCACCTCTAAAAATAGGTAATGTGGCTGGGAATAGTGGTGCACAACTGTAATCCCTGCTACTCAGGAAATTGAGGCAGGAAGATCACATGTTTGAGGCCAGGCATGGTGGTGCACACCTGTAATCCCAATACTTGGGAGACTGAGATAAAAGGATCATAAGTTCAAGAGCAGCCTCAGCAACTTAGTGAGACCCTATTTCAAAATAAAAAATACAACAGTCCGGGGTGTACAGCTCAGAGGTAGAATATCCTTGGGTTCAGTCCTTAGTATCAACTAGATAGACAAATAACGCTGAGACAAAGCTCAGCAGTAGAGCACACTTAGTATGTTCAATCTCAAATAGCAAAAGAAAAAGGTAATGTGCTTACAATTGCAAAAAACACTGAAAATAAGCTTCATCATTCAAAGTACTTTCCCTTCTAAACAAATACACCCTTGTCAGGATCTGCGTGAGCAGTGCTTTTCCTTGCCAACTCCCTCCCCAAGAATCCCAGTACTTGGGAGACTGAGACAGGAAGACTGCAGGTTCAAGGACAGCCTCATCAACCTAGCGAGACCCTGTTTCAAAATGAAAATAAATAGGGCTGGGGGTGTAGCTCAGAGATAGAAAGCCACTAGGTTCAATCTCCAGTATGAAGGAAGGAAGGAAGGAAGGGAGGGAGGGAGGGAGGGAGGGAGGGGAGGGGAGGGAAGGGGAGGGGGACGGAAAGGGGAGGGGGACAGAAGGGGAGGGGGACAGAAGGGGAAGGGGAAGAAAGTGAAGCAGTACAAACTTCAGAATCCCAGAACTTGGGAGGCAGAAACAGGACAGTTACAAGTTCGAAGATCGTGTGTGGTAATCTAGTGAGACTCTGTTTCTAAATAAAATAGGACTTAGATGTAGCTCAGAGAGAGAATACTCTTGGATTCAATACCACAAAAAAAGAAAAAGAAAAAGGAAAAAAGAAATGCACTACACAAAAAATTGGATGATAAGTGATTTCCATTAAGGTCTGGTGCTGGGCATGGAACCCAAAGGATTTCTACCTCTGAGCTACACCCCCAGCCCTATTTTTTATTTTCAAACAGGGTCTTGCCATGTAACTAGGCTTACAGACCTGTGCCACTGAGTCTGGCTTCAAGTAAATTTAATTATAAAGCAATACTATCACTCCTTGGAACCTTGGGAGACTGGACCAAGAACCTCTGCGGGTACCAAAATCTAAGGATGTTCAAGCCCATTATATGAACTGGCATAGTATTTGCATACAACCTACAGATCTATAAATTACTGAATACACCCAATACAAACTAGGTGAGATTGCGCACACCTGTAATCCCAGCAATTGAGAGGCTGAGACAGGAAGACTGCAAGTTCAAAGCAAGCCTCAGACACAGAGTGAGGCTCTCAGCAATTTAGTGAGACCCTGTTTCAAAATCAAAAGTAGAATAGGGAGCTGGGTGTGGTGGCGCACACTTGCAATCCCAGTACTTGGGAGGCCGAGACAGACAGATCACAGGTTCAAAGCCAGTCTCAGCAACGTAGTGAGGCTCTCAGAAACCTAGTGAGACCCTGTTTCAAAATAAATAAAATCGGGCCGGGGTGTAGCATGGAGGTAGAATCCGAGTTCAATCTGCAGTATCAAAAAAAAAAAATTGAAAGCCGGGCATGGTGGCGCACGCTTGTAATCCCAGCGTTCGGGAGGCTGAGACCAGAGGATCCGGGTTCGCGGCCAGCCTCAGCTACCTAGTGAGGCACTCCGCAACTTAGTGAGACCTGGATTCAAAATAAAGGATAAAAAATAGGGCTGGGGGTGTAGCTCGGAGGTAAAATGCCCGAGTTCAATCCCCAGTACCGCAAAAAAAAAAAAAAAAAAAAAAAAATGAGGGGCCCTAGAGGTTGAATCCAGGGATATTCTTCCTGTGAGCTACACCCCCAACCCTATTTTATTTTATTATTACTTTGAAACAGAGTCTAAGTTGCAAAGGTCCTCACTAAGATGCTGAGGCCAGCCTTAAACCTGCATACTCCTGTCTCAGCCTCCCAAGTACAGAGGTAACAGGCATACGTCATCTCGCCAAGCAAGACAAAATTTAAAACACTTGAGGGAAAAGCATAATTGAGGTCCATAAAGTCTATCAGTCCAACCAGTGCTCTTCACAGTAGAATATCACTGGTCACAGTTCCGAAGCCAGTCTTGGCTTGGTCTTTCATTCTTCTTAACTATGCTCATCTTCTTTCCTCTAGGAAACGACTTACACCAAATGACCTCAGATTCCTCTTCTTTCTTTCTTCCTTTTTTTTTTTTTGGTGTGTGTGTGTGTGTGTGTGTGTGTGCACAGGGTACTGGCTATTGAACCCAGGGATTTTCTACCTCTGAGCAAAACCCTCAGCTTTCTGTTTTTTGAAACAAGGTCTTGCTAGGTTGCTGAGGTTGATCTTAAACCTGTAATCCTCCCATCTCAGCCTCCCAAGTACAGGTATATGCCACCATGCCCAGCTGATTTCTCTCATTTCTAAGATTCTAATTCTGTAACTCTGCCTCAAACAGAGTACAAAGAGAAATTATTAAAACATAAAAAATGACTAATAATTTATCACTTGTAGAATTTACTATAACCCAGATACTACTATGAGCGTTTCACATGACTATAATCTACCACCTATGCTTTACAGTCAAAGAAACCACTGTAGTGAGCCGGGCGTGGTGGCGCATGCTTGTAATCCCAGCATTCGGGAGGCTGAGACCGGAGGATCCGGGTTCGAGGCCAGCCTCAGCTACCTAGTGAGGCACTCCGCAACTTAGTGAGACTGGGTTTCAAAATAAAGAATAAAAATAGGGCTTGGGGGTATAGCTCAGAGGTAGAACGCCCCTGAGTTCAACCCCCAGTACCGCAAAAAAAAAAAAAAAAAAAAAAAAAAAAAAAATAGGGCTGGGGGTATAGCTTGGAGGTAGAATGCCTCTGAGTTCAATCCCCAGTACCGAGAAAAAAAAAAAAAAAAGAATAAAGCTGGGTGTGGTGGCGCATGCTAGTAATTCCAGTACTTGGGAGGCTGAGATAGAAGGATCCCAGGTTCGCGGCCAGCCTCAGCTAGTGAGGCCCTCTGCAACTTAATGAGACCCTGTTTCAAAATAAAAAATTTAAAAAATAGGGCTGGGGGTGTAGCTTGGACGTAGAATGTCCCTGGTTTCAATCCCCAATACCGTAAAAAAGAAAGAAAGAATAAGAAAGAGAGCTAGGGGGTGTACCTCAGAGGTAGAATGCCCCAGAGTTCAATCCCCAATACCACAAACAAAAACAAAAAAAGAATGAATTAATTTAAAAAAATATGGCTGGGAGACAGGCATGGTGGTGCACCCTTGTAATCCCACATTTGGGAGGCTGAGACTGGAGGATCCAGGTTCGCGGCCAGCCTCAGCTGCTTAGTGAGGCCCTCCACAACTTAGTGAGACCCTGTTTCAAAATAGAGAATAAGAAGCCGGGCGTGGTGGCGCACGCTTGTAATCCCAGCATTCGGGAGGCTGAGACCAGAGGATCCGGGTTCACGGCCAGCCTCAGCTACCTAGTGAGGCACTCCGCAACTTAGTGAGACCCGGTTTCAAAATAAAGAATTAAAAAAAAAATAGGGCTGGGGGTATAGCTTGGAGGTAGAATGCCCCTGAGTTCAATCCCCAGTACCGAAAAAAAAAAAAAAAAAAAAAAAAAAAATAGAGAATAAGAAATAGGGCTGGGGCTATAGCTCGGAGGTAGAATGCCCACAGGTTCCATCCTCGGTACTGAGAAAAAAAAAATAGGGCTGGAGATGTAGCTTAGAGATGAAATGGCCCTAGATTCAACCCACAGTACCTCCCTTCCACCCACACACGGATCAATCCATCAAGAAAAAGAGGCAAAGCCGGGCGTGGTGGCGCACGCTTGTAATCCCAGCATTCGGGAGGCTGAGACCGGAGGATCCGGGTTCGCGGCCAGCCTCAGCTACCTAGTGAGGCACTCGCAACTTAGTGAGACTCGGTTTCAAAATAAAGAATAAAAAATAGGGCTGGGGGTATAGCTCGGAGGTAGAATGCCCCTGAGTTCAACCTCCAGTACCGCAAAAAAAAAAAAAAAAAAAAAAAGAAAAAGAGGCATTCTACAGTGACTCCCTGTACCCTTTCCACACAACTTTTGGGCTTTGAAGATTTAACTCTTCAGAGAAATGACCTGGGTCACTCTGCCAGAACACTGTTCCTTTACGTACAAAGCTTGCCTCACGCGCCATCTTCTCGCGTCATATTACCACTGTGACAACGAAATTTCAACTAATAAAAGCAGAAAGAATGATGGAACTGGAGACGAGGGGTGGGAATCGCCATTTGATAACCACAATACCTCAAACTGTTCAGGCAAAGCTCACCAATGGATGCTAAATCTAGTAAGGGACAGAAGAAGCAGGATATTTACCTCTACTAAAGGACAATGACAAACTCAGATGATATTGCCCTGACCAAATAATCAAATGTAACAGTATCAGTAATAAAACAAATATATACTATGTACCTCCAGATATCATGACAAAAACATACCAATCATGTCTGTGATATTCCTGCCAAAAATGCACACCTGAAAATAATTATGATGAAACGTCAGACAAACCACAAAATAACCTGGAATGTTCAAAAGATTAAATTTGTGAGGCTGAGACAGGAAGATCATAGGTTCATAGTCGGCCTCAGCTACTTAGTGAGGCCGTCTGCAACTTAATGAGACCCTGTTTCAAAAATAAAGAATAAAAGCCAGGCGTAGTGGCGCACGCTTGTAATCCCACCATTCCCAGCATTCGGGAGGCTGAGACAGGAGGATCCGGGTTCGCGGCCAGCCTCAGCTACCTAGTGAGGCACTCCGCAACTTAGTGAGACTCGGTTTCAAAATAAAGAATAAAAAATAGGGCTGGGGATGTAGCTCGGAGGTAGAATGCCCCTGGGTTCAATCCCCATACCGCAAAAAAATAAATAAATAAATAAAAAAGAAAGAATAAAAAACAAGGCTGGGGATATAGCTTGGAGGTAGAATGCCTCTGGGTTCAATTTCCAGTATTGAAAAAAAAAAAAAAGTAGCCAGGCGTGGTGGCGCACACTTGTAATCCCAGCATTTGGGAGGCTGAGACCAGAGGATCCGGGTTCGCGGCCAGCCTCAGCTACCTAGTGAGGCACTCCGCAACTTAGTGAGACTCGGTTTCAAAATAAAGAATAAAAAATAGGGCTGGGGGTGTAGCTCGGAGGTAGAATGCTCCTGAGTTCAATCCCCAGCACCGCAAAAAAAAAAAAAAGTAAACTCATAGAACACAAAGACTAAGGAATTACTTCAGAGGTAAAGGAGACCAAGGAAAACTGATAACTGAATGCAATCTGCACTACTGGATTGGTTCCTAGACCAGAAAAAATACGTACTCTTTTGCAGTACCAGGGATTGAACTCAGTCCTATTTCTTATTCCTTATTTTGGTTTTTTTTTTTTTGCGTACCAGGGATTGAACTCAGGGGCATTCTATCTCTGAGCTACACCCCCAGCCCTATTTTTTATTCTTTATTTTGAAATAGGTCTCACTATGTTACGGAGTGCCTCACTAGGTAGCAGAGGCTGGCCTTGAACCCTGATCCTCCGGTGTCAGCCTCCCAAATGCTGGGATTACAAGCGTGCGCCACCACGCCCAGCTTCTTATTCCTTATTTTGAAACAGGGTCTCACTAAGTAGCTGAGGCCTCAGCTGCTTAGTGAGGCTCTCTGCAACTGGGGATGTAGCTTGGAGGTAGAATGCCCCTGAGTTCAATCCCCAGTACCACAAAAAAAAAAAAAAAAAAAAAGGGATCTCAGGGCTCGAGCTAAGTGCTATCCAACAGAAATGTCTGTAATGATAAAGATGTCTCATATGAAATGTGGCCATGTGACTGAGGAACTGAAATTTTTACATTTCAATTAACTTAATTTTAAATTTAAATAGCCATACTTGGGCAGTTGCCACCCTTCAGTACAATGTCATTCCAGTCCTCCCCTTAAACTTCTCCACATAGGAAGCTACCAAGACCAAAAAATAAATGAAAGAGAAACAGCCAGAAAGGCAAAATGGAAGCCGGGCATAGTGGCGCATGCCTGTAATTGCAGTAACTTGGAGGCTGAGACAGGAGGATAGCAAGTTCAAAGCCAGCCTCAGCAATTTACCAAGGCCCTCTGCAAATTAGTGAGCCTGTTTCCAATGAGAAAATCAAGCTGGGGATGTAGCTCAGAGGTATTCGCCCCTGGGGATCTGAAGATCAATCCTCAGTGCCACCAAAAAAAAAAAAAAAGGCAGGCAGGCAGGCAGGCAGACAAAAATTGTGTTCTAGGCCAATGAGCCTGTGGTCCGTTCTATGTGGGCCAGAGCTCAGAATGTTTTTTTTCTTTCTTTTTTTTTTTTTTTTGCAGTACAGGGCTTGCACCTGTAGACAAGCTCTCTACTCACTTATACTCCCTACCCCTAGCCCTTTCTTTATTTTGAGAAAGGCTCTAGCTAAGCTAAGCTGCTGTGCTGAGGTTGGCCTTGAACCTGTGATCTACCTGCCTCAGCACAACCCTGAATACCTAGGGTTATGTGCATGTGCCACTGCTTTTCTACATTTATAAAAAGATTTTTTAAGCCACCTATAATCCCAATACTTGGGGGGCTCAGACAGGGAGGATTGCAGGTTCAAGGACAGCCTCAAAAAATAGTGAGACTCTCGTTAACCTAGCAAGACCCTGATTCAAAATAAAAATAAAATAGGACTGCGGGTGTAGCTGAGAAGTAGAATGCCCTTGGGCTCAATCACTAGTGCCAAAAAAAAAAAAAAAAAATTTTTGTGGTACTGGGGATTGAACTCAGGGGCATTGAACCTCCGAGCTATACCCCCAGCCCTATTTTTTATTCTTTATTTTGAAACAGGGTCTCACTAAGTTGCGGAGTGCCTCACTAGGTAGCTGAGGCTGGCAGTGAACCCGGATCCTCCGATCTCAGCCTCCCGAATGCTGGGATTACAAGCGTGCGCCACCATGCCCAGCAAAAAAAAAAAAATTTAATACCAAAAGAAATACAAAAATTAATCTATGTGACCTATAGTGCCTAAAACATTTGACTACCTGGCCCTTTTTAGAAAGTTTGCAACCCCTGGATTAGATCATATTAGGGCTTGAAGATCAAAAGGCCCACATGCTAGGAAATGAAGTTCTTTTGTTTGCTTTTTTTCTGTGGTACTGGGAAGACACCATTGAACTATACCATCAGCTCTTATTTATTTGGTACTGGGGATTGAACCCAGGGGCACTCTACCTCTGAGCTATACGCCTAGCCCTACTTTACTTTCATTTTGAAATAGGGTCTCACTAGGTTGATGAGAGTCTCATGCCTTGCTGAGGCTGTCCTTAAACCTGTGATCTACCTGTCTCAGCCTGCCAAGTACAGGGATTACAGGCATGAGGCATCACACCTGGCTTTTTTAAATTTTTGAAACAGGTTCTTACTAATATGCTGAGGCTGGCCTTGAACCTGCAATCCTCTTTCCTCCTGCCTCAGCCTCCCAGAGAGGCTGAGCCTCAAAACTGCAATCCTCCTTCCTGTCTCAGCCTCCCAGAGACCCTGTTTCAAAATTTAAAAAATAAAAACTTTTACTTTGGACATGGTGGCACACATCTGTAATCCCAGTACTTGGGAGGCTGACACAGGAGGACTGAAGGCTCAAGGACTGCCTCAGCAAGGTAAGATGACTCTCAGTAACCTCTTGAAACCCTGATTCAAAACAAAAAGCAAAAAACAGGGCTGAGGGTGTAACTCAGAGGTAGAATATTTCTGGGTTCAATCCCCAGTACTAAAATTTAAAAAAAAAAAAAAAGAATAAGACCCTTAGCTCATGATGTAGCCCATCTTTTAATAAAACAGTAAGTTGTTTTTTTTCCTCATTAAAATAATTCCAAGCTGGGCGTGGTGGCACACGCTTGTAATCCCAGCATCGGGGAGGCTGAGACCGGAGGATCTGGGTTCACGGCCAGCCTCAGCTACCTAGTGAGGCACGCAACTTAGTGAGACTCGGTTTCAAAATAAAGAATAAAAAATAGGGCTGGGGGTATAGCTCAGAGGTAGAATGCCCCTGAGTTCAATCCCTAGTACCTCAAAAAGAAAATCAAAATAAAAAAAAATAATAATTCCAAAGCCAGGCATGGTGGTGCACGCTTGTAATCCCAGCATTTGGGAGGCTGAGACTGGAGGATCCAGGTTCTCGGCCAGCCTCAGCTGCTTAGTGGAGGCACTCCACAACTTAGTGAGACCCTGTTTCAAATAAAGAATAAAAAATAGGGCTGGGGCTGTAGCTTGGAGGTAGAATGCCCCCAGGTTCCATTCCCAGTACCGCAAAAAATAATAATAATAATTATTATTCCAAGATTTTATAAGATGTAAGCATTAGCACCTCAAACACCTCAGTATCGTGAGGTGGCAGGGGCAGTGTGAACCTTCAGCTCTGTCTACACTAGCATTTGAGCTCCAGGAAGGGCGAGATCATATCTGGCTTGTTTACCACTGCAGCCTCCAGCCTGGCAAAGAGAATGTGCGCCAGAAAAAGGACTTAAACATGGTAAGTCTATGGTATGTGAGCAATGAAACCAATACTCACATAGTAAATACCTGACTCAGTAAGCACACAAAGCGTGCAGAGCTCTTACCCTTGCCCTCAGATGCTCTCAACTGCGAAGGAATGGGAATGCAGGATTTCCAAACAAGCCACATCCCAATAGTTTCTCATCACCAGAGATGCTCTACTTACTAACAGCAAACGAACACATGAAAAGATGATCTGCAATTAGGTATTAGGGAGATGAACATTAAGACCACAATACCACTACACCCAAACTAGAATGTCTAAAATTAAAGAATCAAGTTTTAAGTGCTCACAAAAAATCAGCACAATTAGAACTACATACATAGGCTGGGTGTGGTGGCGCACGCTTGTCATCCCAGCATTCGGGAGGCTGAGACTGGAGGATCCCGGTTCGCGGCCAGCCTCAGCTACCTAGTGAGGCACTCCGCAACTTAGTGAGACTCGGTTTCAAAATAAAGAATAAAAAATAGGGCTGGGGGTATAGCTCGGAGGTAGAATGCCCCTGAGTCCAATCCCCAGTACCAAAAAAAAAAAAAAAAAAAAAAAAAAAAATAGGACTGGGGGTGTAGTTCAGAGGTAGAATGCCTCTGGGTTCAATCACCAGTACCACAAAAAAAAAATCTCTATATATATTACACAAATCTGTCACTTGGCCGGGCATGGGAGCACATGGCTGTCATCCCAGTACTTGAGAGGCTGAGACAGAAGGGTTGCAGGCTTGAAGACAGCCTGAGCAAGCAGCGAGACTCATCAACCTAGTGAGACCCTGATCCCAAATAAATAGAATCAGGCTGGGGGTGTAGCTTGAAGGTAGAATGCCTCTGAGTACCACAAAAATAAATAAATAAGTATACTTGCCAAACCACCCACCACTCCCATTTCTATATATTTAGCTGAGACATGAAACTATGCGCCTAAAGACATTACATAAATACAGCAGCTTTATTCATAATAGCCAAAAACTGTTAAGAACTCAAGCACCCCATCTCTCATTGAACAAACTGGTACATACACACAATGGAATACAACTCAACAAACAAAACAAAAACATGGCAAGAGAAAGAGGGAGGAAAAGAGACGGGGGGGGGGGGGGCAGAAAAAAATCGATCGGACCCAAGGGCACACACCTGTAACACCAGTATTTCAGAGGCTAAGACAGCAGGATCACAGGTTCCGGGACAGCCTCAGCAAGTAGTGAGACTCTTAGCAACTTCGTGAGAACCTGTTTCAAAATAAAAATGAAATAGGGCTGGAAATGCAGCTCGGAGATAGAATGACCCTGGGTTCAATCCCCAGTACCACAAAAAATAAAATAAGGCTGGGGGTGTAGTTCGGAGATAGAATGCCCTTGGGTTCAATCCCTAGTACCACACACACACACACACACACACTTTCCCTAATCCCACCCTCCATACACACACATTTCCCTAATTCTTTCACTGCATTTTAGTGCCTCTACAGCAGTAACTTTTTTACTATAATAAAAAACTGCAAGCCAGGCGTGGTGGCCCACACTTGCAATCCAGCATTTGGGAGGCTGAGACCGGAGGATCCGGGTTTGCAGCCAGCCTCAGTTACACAGTGAGGCACTCCGCAACTTAGTGAAACCCTGTTCCAAAATAAAGGATAAAAAATAGGGCTGGGGGTATAGCTCGGAGGTAGAATGCCCCTGAGTTCAATCCCCAGTACCGCCAAAAAAAAAAAAAAAAAAAAAAAAATACAATACGTACATTAAATACAATACATACATTTTTGTTCTTTTTCATTTTTCAAAAATGTTTTGTCAGCCGGGCGTGGTGGCGCACGCTTGTAATCCCAGCATTCGGGAGGCTGAGACCGGAGGATCCGGGTTCGCGGCCAGCCTCAGCTACCTAGTGAGGCCCTCCGCAACTTAGTGAGACTCGGTTTCAAAATAAAGAATAAAAAAAATAGGGCTGGGGGTATAGCTCGGAGGTAGAATGCCTCTGAGTTCAATCCCCAGTACC
>PVLC010046989.1:0-11247 GCA_004027655.1 Graphiurus murinus
TAAAACTTCAGGTCTCTACCTCCCCAGCACAAGCTGTGAAAAGCTTTTCTCTCCCCAAGCTCACAGTCTTCTTATTTTCCATCCCAGAGTAGCTGGTCCACAGGAAAAGACTCTTCCTTCAGCAAAAAGTCCAACACAACCACGCAACCACCTCCAACCCCCAACATCCAGACAAAATGTTCCAAATATTTACTGCTGGGTTCCAAAAGTCTGCGTTACTCTCTACCTAGGGCAGGCTAACGTTGAGTCCAACTCAAGTTCAAAGTCCCGTCTCCAGCCCAAGATGAAGAGACCAAGCCCGACCCTGTTTCCTTCTCAATAAGATTCTCCCCCTCCGATTACCTGTAAATTAACTTTTAGGAAAAGGATGTGCAAGTTCAGTGTCCCATATTTCTTAATCCATATTCGTTTGAAGAGAAGAACATGTTTCCTCTGGCCCTACAAAAGCACAGCCCTATTCAAAATCATCTCAGTTTTCATCGATAAGCAGAACTCTCTGCATGCGTGTCAATATTGACAAAGGTTACTAAGAGCTAATGCAGCACCCTTGTGTGAATTAGAAAACAGCACCTTGCCCTGGCAGGTACTCCACCCCACCTGACAGGTGCTCAACATCTGTGTGAGGATTAGAAGGAAGCACCTCTCCTCTGGGTAGACATGCCCAGGACTCACGACTGGGCAGAGAAGCAATGTCCCATCCCTTTTGTGCAGTGAGGAACCTGACCCACCAGCCATGACTGGACTTTGTTTTCCCAAGGAACACAGGTCATTTCCTTTACACCTGTTTAACCAAAGGGACTATTCTGATGACTCTTTCATAAACAAAGGTTGCCTGAAAAAAGTTAAATTGATAGTCACCTCTAAAGAAAAAAAAAAGAGAGAGAGAGAGATTTTCAACAAAATAATTAGGAAAAAAAAAAACCTGAGCTGAATCTACAACTAATTGCTAGCTGTGTGATTTGAGACACATCAGCCGGCCTCCCTCTGGAGTTCATCTGTAAAACACAGGCAGCAATACCAGCACTAGCAAGATCTCAGAGACGTTTAAAAATCTCTAATTAGAAAATACAAAATGATCAGCAAACATAAAATGGTGTGTGGTTATTAAGCAGTAACCATGGAAAAAGACAGAAATGGCCATGAACCATTCGCTCATCCATGCAAAACCACTTTTCCCATCCTTGCTGCTCCTACCCATGGTAATCTTCAAGCACAAATCTGAAAAGGGTCATTAGTTGTCCCTGGTTTTCCAAAAAAAAGGTCATTCAAGCAATCAAGGGTTTCCAATGTGGAGGCTAATTAGTTCTCAAAGCCTTCTCATCCCAACTGATCAATTAGAGTAAGTACCAAACTCTCCCCTCCCTAAAGTGCATAAAATTGAATTGTATGTATGCTTTACTGTTACAGAATGGTAATGTGCTGCTTTCAAAATCAATGGTGTAGGCTGGGGAGTCATCAGAAAAAATTCTTGAAGTCACCACCCTGCCGAGTGATAAGGCACCAGCTAGATGTATTTGACTAGGATTTTTAATTTCTTGAGGGAAAAAAAAAAAAAAAACACCATGATATAGGCTTTTGTGTGGCTTATCAGGATTGCTGGAAAATATTTCTGCGGAATGCCCAAATCTCAGCTGCCTGCACAGTGCCTTCCGACCGCTGGAACGTGTAGCCCAACCTCAGTAGCTGTGCGGGATGAGAGAACCACATACAAAGCTCATCTCTCTCTGTCAAAGGCTCCCTGTGATAGGAGGAGAAGTCAGACACCCAGCATATTTTTCTTAGCAGCCCACCCAAGCATAGATGTGTGCCCCTCTCCTAGAAGACAAGTTATTAAAAAGATGTATTTTGGAAAGCAGCCTGCTCTGCATGTAACATCAATGTCAACAACTAAAGGGGGAGGGCGGGGGAAGGAATGGAGGGCCATCCAGAGTGGGGGGAGTCTCCCTGAGCACAGCGTAAGGAAAGATCAATGTATGCGTCGAAGATGACGATAAGATGCAATGATCTTATAAACTGAAGCTCTGACGACCGGGTTCACGTGCACCAGGAAGATAAGAAAAGCCGGGTGCTTCTCTTCCTTTCTCCCCTCCCCAAAGACCCTGTTTTAATTTCCCACTCTGCATGTAATGTTTTGGATCCCAGTAGAGACCTCTAAGGCTCCTTAAATTCACTTTCTGATTTCATTGGAAATATTTCCAGGAGACTGTGAGGAGCAGGCGTCGACCTCAATGCTATTTAGGGGGAAGGGGGAGTCATGCAAGCTGGTGTCAGAGATCCAAAATGCAATGGAAGGTTCTAGAACACACAGAGCTGGTTCTGGAAAAGGTACGTGTCTTGACTCTGTAGCATACATGCCTTATGATGCCTTGTGACATTACCTCCCAGGCCTGGAGTCTCCTTTTCCGTGAGGTAGAGGGAGATGGACTGTGCCAGTATGAACTTTTCCATCTAGAACAATCCACGTGCACCCTCTTTCTACACTTACTATTATATCACATTAGAACTATAATGGTTTGGATTTAGAATGTCCCCCTAACCCTCAGGGAAAGAAGGTAGCAATGTTGGAGGCGGGGCTTGGTTGTCAAGGATGACTCCCGGGGGTGTGGCCTTGGGGATTATATAGAGTCTCTCCTCCCTCTGCTCACTCTCTGCTCCCGGCCCCCACAATGTGAGAGTGGAGCCTTGCACACTCTCTCTCCCTCCTGCTGCCATGCGCTGAGCTCCACACACCCGGCCTGACATGGGCTGGAGTCTGAAATCTCCAAATACTGTGAGCAAATGAATCTTCCTTCCTCTGAGCTGTGTGGTCAGGATTTTTGGATCACAAGAGTGAGAATATTGACCAAGACAATACCAACTGTCTCATGTCTCAGCTTGGGCTGGGATAACAAAACACCACAGACTGGGTGGCAGAAGCTATAGATCATGTCTCACATTTGTGCAGGCTGGGAAGTCTGAGGCCAGGTGCCCACAGACTTGAAGCTTGGTGAAGGCTCTCCTTCTGGCTTGCAGATGGCCACCTGTTCACTGCATCACCACAGGGCAAAGAGAAGAAGCCCGGTGTCTCTTACCATGGGGCTCTATCCTTACAACTTTGTGTAAACCCAGTTGCCTCCCAAAGGCCTCCTCTTAATAACTTTATGTTGGAGGAAAGGCTTTAATATATGGATTTGGAGGACACACAACTCAGTCTGAAATGGGTACCAAAGATTCCTGCATGATCTAGGAGCTTCCAGACTCCAGGTGAGAAAACGGAAGCCCATCAGTACATCCCCACCTCTCCTCCCTCTGGTTCCACAGCGACTCCTACCACTGCCTCTCCACCCAGGCACAGCTGCGGTAGCCCCTTGGCTTGTCCCAAGCCACAAAGATGTCCCTAGCCTCTCATCCTGACTTGAGTCCGTCCCACTTTTCCTTGATCCATGACCAAAGCCATCTTTCTGCCTCCTTTACCCAAGCCTGTGGATGAAACTCACCCCGGCCAAGAAAGGGATTTCTCTGTTTGCCTACTCAAGACTCCCTGGCATTCTGCCCTGACCAACGGTAATGGCTACCTGGCATTGACAAAAATCCTGACTGATGCCATGTTCAGCCGAGGCAGATAGAGAACTGTGATTGATTAGTGATGTCTGCTGCAGGTACCACCTGAGAGAGCAGAACAGTCACACAAGACGCTTGTCACCCCTGAGGCCCAGAGCTCGGCAGCGGCTCCCACACACTCATGTACAGCAGAGTGAACAGGAGCACCTACTTATCTATTGTGGCTACTGATACTATTATTTTATGATTATTCTTGAAGTAACTCCAGAAAAGCTATACCCATCGTGCCCATGGCCACTTATAAAGGCCCCTCTAAATGCCTTAACATTCAAGATCAAGAGAGCTGGCTTCTTATCCTGGCCCATATTTTTATTATTATTATTATTTTTTAGTGATCTTATAAACTTATGAACCATTTCTAGAACTTTCTATGTGGCATTTTTACCAAACTTATGTAGGTTTAAGGAGAAAGTATATGACATGATGTTTTGATAGACATACACATAGGGAATAATTCAACCGAATGAACACTGCCATCTCTGCAGAGCTACCTCTTTTCATGGGATGATGCATCTGCATCTAATCCCTTAGCAACTTTGCAAATACCTGTCCTCCCCCATCCAAGGACAACACCTCCGAAGATCCCCAGTGGATGCTTGAAACCAAAGACAAACCACATCCTACATGTGCTGTGCTATATATGCACACTAATGGTGAAGTTTAACTTATAAATTAGACACAGTGAGAAATTAATAATAACTAATACTAAACAGACCACACTTGCAATAATCTCATGTAATAAAAGCTACTTCAAACTTATCAACTGTTTATAACTGGGATTTTCCACTTAATAATAATTTTGGGCTATGTGGCCTCTGGTAACTGAAACCACACAAGGCAAAAATAGGGTTACTGGGACTGGGGTGGCGGGGGATAGCCGTCAATAATACAGAATTATTGGGTTCCATCCCCAGTGCCACAAAATCATGGTGTATAATGCAGAATTATTAACTGTAGCCAGGAAGCTCTCCATTCAATCCCTAAATTCATCATCCTCCACATCTGTTATTTTATACCCAGAAACACCAATCTGCTTCTGTGCACTTGGCTTTTGTAGCTTTGACAGGTAAGCGAGCTCATGCAATGCTTCTCTCTCTGTGCCTGGCTTACTCCACTCAGCATAGCATCCCCTGAGTTCTTTAAAGTACAGAATCTCAGCCCCTACCCCAGAGATTCTGACTTCCTCCATCTTGAGCGGGCTGAGCCACTCACTGTAAACAGGGCCCTAGGTGATCCCAATGCCCACTCAAGTCTGTACAGCAAAGATCCGAGAGGATGCTGGCTCTGCTCCAGTCTTAGTAGCCCGAGGTTGTTAGTGGCCCAGGAGCCCCTGGATATCTCGGAGATGCTTGCCTTGTCCCCATACACCTGGCCTTGCAGCTTCAGTGGACAGAGCCCGACTTTCCACCTCCAGCACCTGCCTGTCTTGCAGAAGGGCTTCCCAAGACCACAGCGCCCTGCTCCACTCTCACTCCAGGGCTTCCCCGGGGTCAAAGTTCAGTTCCCCAGGCTCTGTCTTGCTTGGCGCCAGCCTTTGCTACCTCCTTCTCTCTCCTATCTCACGTTTCAACCTTCCTCCTCTAAAGTCTGCAGAAGGATTACCTCCCCAGTCCTCTCTGCCCGGCGACTCTTCCTCTGCGTTTGCTGCTGGTGAAAACCCATGTGAATTGGGAGTTCATTTCAGAAACAGACTTCATGAAAGTGCACAGCTGTGTCAGTGTTCGAAGCAGAAGAGTTAACACTGTCCTTAAATTTCCCTCTCTTAAAAACATGCGGCTCTAAAGCTGAGCGCGGTAGCGCCTGCCTGTAATCCCAGTACTTGGGAGACTGAAACAGGAGGATCACAGGTTGGAGGCCAGCCTCAGCAACTTAGCGAGGGACTCTGTTCCAAAATAAAAATTTAAAAGGCCCAGGGGTGTAGCTCAGAAATGAGTACCCTTGGGTTCAATCACCAGCCAGCCAGTCTATCTGTCTGTCTCTCACACACATCCCTAATTCTCTCTCCCATTCATAGCACAAGTGATTCTGGGTATATGTGGAGCAGTTTTAACGTCTCAAAACACTTATATATTTAGACACCCTTTGGGTCTTGACAGGGAATCTGTTTAACAGAAGAGGCCATCACATTATCTGCTTGAGACCTTTGAGCAAAGCCCAGAGAAATAAGTCCAACCACACAAGGTGACAGGTCGTGCTGGTCCCCGGTCTCCTCAAGCATCTCTGCCTCTCCAGGATGGCATCGTCTGTTGGGGATTATAGAGTTTGAGAGCTTCAACAGGTTGGAACCACTTATTCTGTGAAACATAAGTCTCTCTCTCTCTCTCTCTCTCTCTCTCTCTCTCTCTCTCACACACACACACACACACACACACACACACACACACACAGGAATAAGGGCCGTCCACATCACCTAACCCCTCTGGACCCTGTGATGGTGAAATGTCCCGCTGAGAACAATGGGCCCTGGATAGGATGAAAACACCATCTGCCACACAGCCCAAAGGACAACACAGTGTGACAGCTGCCCGGTGCGGTACGTCACACCCCGGTCCCCAGCTCTGTCTCTGCCCCACAGGCCAACTCAGGAGCTGAAACTGAGCCCTGGCTCTCTCGAGTTTGCCCCAAAGATGATTCTGGGAGTCTTGAAAGCAGGACATTACGGGAACTATCTTAAAAGCAGGAGAGACCCAGCGCCCCACCTGGCTTTGGGGTGCCCAGGGGTCCTGCTGGTCTCCAGCAGGACTTACAGCTGGACAGACTCGAGTTGGACAGTGGTCAGCTAACACTCCCGAGGACAAGACGGCTCCCCTCACCCCCCAGCGAAAAGACAAAGAAAAGATTGGAGGGGGAAAGCGAAGGGAAGAGGAAATTGAGCTCTCATTGCGAGATGACATTTGGAATAATGTCGCGTTTAAAGCAGGCGCTGCACCGCTCGCAAATTGCCTCTTCCTGGAACGCCTCGCTCTGCTCTTTTCTGTTCCTCGGCTCTAATTGAAAGCCGCGAGCTTCGATGGCTCACGTGGTCCGCCGTTCCCGACGACTCGGGTCGCCTGGCGCCGCTGCTCCTCAGCCTCGGAGCACCTCGGATGCTTCCAGAGCTGCGGGCTGATCGCTTTCTAACTACCACGGAGCACGAGAATGGCTTCTGCACTCAGGTGCCAGGGCGCTTCCTCTGCCATCACGAGGGTCGTGCCCGGGTCAGGGATGTGCGGGGACCGTGACGGGCAGATGGCGCCCGTGTCACCACCTGGGAAGGAGCAGGAAGCTGTACAGGGGAAACCAGCTCCGCGGGGACAGAACGCGGCACCCAGGGGCCCCTGACGGAGAGGCAGAAAACAACGCCCAAGAAGGTGGATGGCGAACAGGAGGCCGGGGCTGCGGCGGAGAAGCCATCTGCTCACTTTCTAGAGAGATTCCGACCAGCTCAGCACCTTTTCCTTCACCCTGGAAGCTTGCATCCACTTGTCCCTCAAGGGAGACAAGTTGTACTCGTTTACTGCACCCAAATGTTATTGTTTTAGCCTTATCAGAGGTAAAAGCATTTTCTTAAAAAAAAATCACAAAAAGCAAGCCACAGGAGTGGTGGTGCATGCCGGGAATACCAGTACTTGGGAGGCTGAGACTAGAGGATCACAGGTTTGAGGCCAGCCTCAGCAACTCAGTGAGACCCTGTTTCAATATTTAAAAAAATAAATAAAATAAGGCTAGGGGTAGCTCAGAGAAAGAATGCCCCTGGGTTCAATTCCCAATACCACAACACATACATGCATGTGCATGCGTACACACACACACACACACACACACACACACACACTTACTTATAGCAAGTAGTAATAGCAAATGCAGAATGACGGATAGCAGGTCAGTTAGATGATGCATTCCTTCCAAACACCTTGCAAAGGATGCTATTATGTCCCTTCTACAAAGCAGAAATTTCTAAACAAATGGAAGGAAAGAGGTGATCCAAAGCCACAGGAGTCCACGGGTGGCAAAGTGGAGAATGAAGCCCCCACGGCACAGACCCTGATTATGTCTCTGCTTTCGACCACTTTCAGAAATAAGGTCCAATGGAAGACAGGAGCCTTCTATGTTGCTATGCGTAAAATAACAACCACTTTGGGAAAAGATGAGTAGTTTCTAATCATATTAAGCTGATTGATTGATTGATTGATTGATGGTACTAGGGATTCAACTCAGAGGCCTTCTACCTTTGAGCTACACCCCAGATTGATTTTATTTCTTATTTGGAAACAGGGTCTCACTAGGTTGATGAAAGTCTCACTACTTGCTGAGGCTGTCCTCCAACCTGTGATCCTCCTATCTCAGCCTCCCAAGTACTGGGATTACAAGTGTGCGTCACCACACCCAACTTTACTAACTTTTTTTTTTTTTTTTTTTTTGCGGTACTGGGGGTTGAACTCAGGGGCATTCTACCTCCGAGCTATACCCCCAGTCCTATTTTTTATTTTGGAGTGCCTCACTAGGTAGCTGAGGCTGGCCACGAACCCGGATCCTCTGGTCTCAGCCTCCCAAATGCTGGGATTAGAAGCCTTAGCTGTCTTTTATTTTATCTTACTTTATTTATTTTTGCAGTACTGGGGTTTGAACTCAGGGGCATTCTACCTTCCAGCTACACCCCCAGCCCTATTTTTTATTCTTTATTTTGAAACAGGGTCTCACTAAGTTGTGGAGTGCCTCACTAGGTAGCTGAGGCTGGCCTTGAACCCGGATCCTCCGGTCTCAGCCGCTGGGATTAAAAGTGTGCGCCACCACGCCCGGCTTATTAACATTTTTAAATGATAAAATTTGCCATATATAGAAAGAACCCTGTGACACCACTCCTCAGCACCTCTCCAAGAGAAAGGAGAACAGGGATCTACAAAAAGACTCCGGAAAGACCACTCAGCAGCATCATTCACAACAACCCCAAGCTGAAAACAACCCAAATGCCCATCAATGAGTGATAAAAACGAAGATAAGGAAAGGCATAAACAAAATAGGTAAAAAAAAAAAAAAAAAAAGTTCTATTCGCAGGATGGAATATAACTCAGTCATGAAAAGGGAGGAGATGATGAAATGGGTTACAACACGAATGAACTGACCAGAGCTAAGAGTGAGACACCAGACGCCAGAGACCACGTGTCGCATATTTTCACAGCAAATACAGAAGAACCCATGTATGGGGCAGAGCATGGATGAGCGGCTCTGGCGGTGTTGAACCAGCACCGGCTGTCTTTTCCCGGCGGTGAAAAGGCTAAAACTGGGCTGTGCGATGATTGCACAGTTCTGCAAATTTACTGAAGTCATTGAATTGTGCACTTAAAATGGGTGAGTTAGCCAGGAGTGGTGGCGCACGCTTGTAATCCCAGTACTTGGGAGGCTGAGACAGGAGGATCATAGGTTCGCAGCCAGCCTCAGTTACTTAGTGAGGTCCTCCTCAACTTACTGAGACCTTGTTTCAAAATAAAGGATAAAAAATAGGGCTGAGGATGTAGCTTGGAAGTAGAATGTCCCTGGGTTCCATCCCCAGTACTGCAAAAAAATTTTTTTTTAAAATGGGTGGGTTTTATGATATGTAAATTATTCCTTAAGAAAACTTTTTCAAAAATAACATGTAAAATCTAAAAAAAAATCTAAAATTAAAAAAGGAAAGTGACCACGGGGCCAGCAAATGACACCACGCCCACTGGTTGCCAGGTGACAACCAGGGTCCTGTGCATCCCCGCCCGCAGCATGGCCTCCGCCGTGACGTCACTTCCGGTCAGGAGTTCCCAGGCCACCCGGGCGCCACCCCAGGGCAGGGCATGCAGGAGCCACTGAAGGAGGAGTAGCGAGACGTGACTAAGAGGTCGGGTTTGAGGTAAGAAACAGACTTGGATGCAAATCCCCCCTCACTAATACTCTGCCAGAACCCTTACCTAATCATTACTTTTAGGACTTGAAAATAGAATGACTAGTATTAACATCTGTGGCAGGAATTGTATGGCTAACCCAACAGCCATTTCAATTCCCCCTTTCTTTTTTATTTTAATTTTCATTATTTTGTAGCACTGGGTATGAACCCAGGACCATTCTACCTCCAAGCTATACCCCTCAGCCCTAGTTTATTTTTTTATTTTGAAGCAGAATCTTGCTAAGTTGCTTGAGAACCTTGCTGAGTTGCTGAAGCTGGCTTTGAACCTGCATTCCTCCTGTCTTGGCCTCCCAAATACTGGGATCACAGGCGTGCACCACCACACCTGGCTTCAATCACCCTCTCTTCTTGCTGCTTTTCACTGTAGCAGCTGTGAAAAAATTAAATATTGACTTTCCCAGGTTCCCTTGCATCGAGGTATGGTCTTAACTATAAGTTACTAAGTGGATATGTATCTGTGTGGGGGCTCTGAGAAGTATTTTTATTCTCCTGTTAAAACGAACCTGGCAGTTGGCGCCATCCCTGCTTCCTTCTTCCTGACTTGAATGCAGATATAAGGAGCACAGCAGCCATTGTGTGGCCATGAGGAAAACATCACAACAATAATGAGATTCTGGCCTACCATTGCTTTGTCATTGGACCAACTCCAGGAGCCAAATGGTTCCAGATTTTTTTTGACAGGTGAAAAAAATAATTCCTGTTTAACCTCTCATTTGGCATTTTCTATTACTTTGTAGCTGAATTCATACAAAGTAATGCATTATGATACATCTAAAAGTATCATAAGCAGAAATAGAGAGCAGAGTTTTTCCTTATTCAGATGTGCACTTTCTCACCACCCCTAAGCTCTCTTGTGATCTGCCTGGAAGACTGAGGGTGTTTCCAGGCAGGACTGAACTCTAATCCAGTTCTAACTATCCACCCGGAACTCCTTTTCCTGGTGCAATCGTTGGCAGTGTCCCAGAGCAGCAGCCACGATGGCAGATACATGGGTCTGATCTCAAGAAAGACAAGAAGCTCATTTTCTTTCCTCATCAGTACTCTTCTAATACAATGGTAATCCCTATGATGGTGACAGGTAATGAACACACTCGCCATCATCAGCACAGGACCACCACATTCTCATCCGTCCATCCATGCATGGTCTTTAGGAGGATTGATAGAAGAGGAAGATCTCACTGCAGAACATTCCAGAAACAAGTAGTGGCCTCCCACTGGCCGCCTTGATCAGTTCCTTCTATTCATTCAGAGTTCCAGGCAGTCACTGGTGGACAAGTGAGCCCTGCACATGGTCCTTACCTGACTGCAAGGGGCTCCACTTAGACCCTTTAAAATGGTGATGGACAAGTTCCTGGGACCCAGTGGTAATATTCCATTAGTGATCAAGTGGAGTGGCACCTTAGGGTACTGGGCCATATTCCTACAAGACATATTCCTACAAGACCCAGGAAGACGGACTGGGGGAATGTGGTAGGCAGCATCTGACCTGCCTCCCTCCAGCCAAGCTCTTCCCAAATTCCTCACTCACAGACATTGCATGTTTTCAAAACTGCTGAGTCTGAGGGCCATTTGTTACGCAGCAGTAGCTATCTGATACAGGGAGACTGTCACTGTCGTATTTTAAAGATGAAAAAACATACATATGCACAAATGTTTGGATACTCAAAACCTTTCCTTTCCCCACATTCCAAGGTCTTTGGTTTTATACTGTATAGGGATAGCTTTGTTTCTGT
>PVLC010046990.1:0-10000 GCA_004027655.1 Graphiurus murinus
GCTTCCACCCACACCAAGAACAGTATGATCACGACACTCCACAAAGCGAATAAATGTTTGAAAGTTCACGAATGCCTAATATCCCCATATCAGAATGTTTTATGAGTAGGACGCGTGATATTGTTTGCTATGCAGACTTGAAACTCCCATATTGTAATTTAGATACATTATCAATGCCTCTCCAGGAAAACATCCTGGTCAATTATCCTTTATTTTAGTGGCTAGCTGCCTCATTGTGACCAGGCAAATAATAATAACAATGCCAAATGTCAGTAAATCTTCAGAAATCCTATGAGGTTGATATCAACAAAAAAATTTTAGAGAGTTTTCTCCCCCTACAACTGAACTTATTAACTTCTTGTGCACTGGAGAGAGACAGGGGTGGGGAGAGGGGAGAAGGGAGAGGGAGGAGAGAGGGGAGAGGAGGTAGGGGGAAGGGGAGAGGAGAGAGGGGAGAAGGGAGGGAGAGAGGAGAGAGGAGAGAGGATTCCCAGAGGAAGTGCTAAAAAAGGAAAAGGGGAGAGAGGAAAAGAAAACTTCAAAAACTTACAAAAGAACAATGATTATATACAATAAAACATGCCTATTTATTTTCATCTAAAGAGAATCCAAATGGCTTGCAGTTATATCTGATGCAGAAACCATTTCCTCCCTTCCTGAAATATTAAATATGAACAGTATTTTCTTAATGGAGACAAAAAATATAAATTTTTTGTAGTAGTTGTTCATCCATTTCTACATATCATTTTAAATTGTTGAACACTCTGACTCAAGGTGATAAAATAATCACATACACACACACACACACACACACACACACACATGCCTTTATTACCTATTGAAATCTTACTAAAATAACAGCATATGTATATATGTATGTATGTATTCTTTAAACACTGACCAGTATTGGAAAATAAAAAATAATTCCATCAGTAAACCAAACTTTGCAGAAATATTTTGTTTTGTTTTGTTTTGTTTTTGCAGTACTAGGGATTGAACGCAGGAGCATTCTACCTCCTAGCTACACCCCCAGTCTTATTTTTTATTCTTTACTTCAAACAGGGTCTCACTAAGTTGCGGATGGCCTCACTAAGTAGCTGAGGCTGGCCGCGAACCAGGATCCTCAGATCTCAGTCTCCCAAGTACTGGGATTACAAGCATGCGCCACCATGCCCGGCTCTGCAGAAATTTTTAAAGGCAGAGAATGAATATAATAGATGAATATTGATTAATAGTAGATTGATAGAAGAATCCAAGTAAAGGACAGTCTAAGAAAAGCACAAGAAAGGAACATTCTAGAGACACTTTTTTCCAATGGTGATGCAAAGAAACACTAAGCTGAATCAACAGCTCTGAAAGCAGCAATAGGATTTAGGGCAACCTCGGGGTAATTAATGAGTGGGCCAGTTACCTTCCTCTGACATAATGTGTGTATGGAGATGCTGTTGCAACATATGCCCCAGATCAAATACAGTAAGAAACAGTTTAAAATCTGCACTGCCCAACACAGTAGCACATAAGTGGCAGTAGCTTCCATATTGGACAGCGCACCTGCAGAATGTTTTAATCATTGCAAAAAAGCTGATTGGGTGTCCCAACTCTAAACAAAGTGAGATGTCTGTAGCCAATGTAGGGAAGAGATTACAGGAGAAATTGAGTTGTAAAAGAAATTCTATCATAAGCTGTAGGTGCACACTACTATACCTGACCTAAAGACATTCTTAATCGACAAAAGTAGAGTTTCAGATTGCCACCCACCCTCCATGCATGCATGCTAAGAAAAACATGGCCTGTGACCCTGTACAGATTATGTACAAAGAGTTTGTCTACAGTTAGCTGTCCCATTACTGTGACAATCCTGTTGCTTAAACAAGTAAACAAAACCACTGAGGAACCCTCTGCCACCGATTCTAAGGGTCCACTCCATCTTTTATGTGTATATTTGGGGAGAAAATAGAACCTCAGATGTCTGAGGACAATGAAAACATGATTTACAAAGATAGAAATTGACCTAAGAGGAAATAGACATTATATAAGCAACATAAGATATTTTAGAGTCAGGTTTTACAGAAGATATTTTATATATAAGATAAGAAAACACTGTTTTTAAAAGCCATTAAACTTGAAAATATTTTACTTGCAATTGAAAGAATGATGGTCAAAAAAATGTAGAAAGTCAAAGAAAGAAAAAGTAGCAAGATACTGATACCTTGTTTTCAGAAGGATATAAGTATTGATTGCTTTTAAGCATTTTATAAAAACATGTTTGAATATATTTATTAAAATTTCAGAGCAATTTCCTAAATTAACTGTCAACTCTAAATAAAATAAAATAGAGAATAACTTGCTTTATTTCATAAAGTATAAGACAAATAAGAGAAACCAGGAAACATAGAGAAACAGAAAACACTAAATATGAGCCGGGCGTGGTGGCGCACGCTTGTAATCCCAGCATTCGGGAGGCTGAGACCGGAGGATCCGGGTTCGCGGCCAGCCTCAGCTACCTAGTGAGGCACTCCGCAACTTAGTGAGACCTGGTTTCAAAAGAAAAAAAATAAATAATAGGGCTGGGGATGTAGCTTGGAGGTAGAATGCCCCTGGGTTCAATCCTCAGTACCGCAAAAAAAAAAAAAAACACTAAATATGAAAAATAACCCTATATGTGTCAATAGACACTATGATATAACCAGATTATATTCTTCTTATAAGAAAAAAATATATAAAATCAAGTTTTTAGAGTATTTGGAGATTTGAAACAGGAGGATGTCAAGTTTAAAGCCAACCTCAGCAACTTCACAAGAGTCTTTCAAAATAAAAAATAAAAAGGGGCAAGACAAGGCAAGTGTGTAGCAAAAAAAAAGAAAAAAAAACAGAACAAACAAAAAGAAATCAAACAAACACAATAAAACAAACAAAAGCAAAGACAAACAAAAAATGTATGCTCCTACTCCAAAATAAAAATGTATAAATGAACACTTAAAATATAAAGAAATATAATAAACATTATAAACTCATTGACATTTTACATTGTTCTTTTAACACAACAGATCAAATGATGAAATTTTAAAAAAGGTCAGAAAATATTTCAGTACCAGTAAGTTTCTTATACTTAAGAAATAGAGAACACATAATGGTTTTAAACTTTCATGATATGTTCACAAAAATTAATCGTGTTCTAGAACCACTCCAGAAGCCAAAATTTTCAAGAAGTGGAGAGTATTTGGCCACATTACCTGATAATGATATAATTACAAATTAATAACTTTTAAAGAAAAAAACAAATTTCCCATAAAAGAAATAGATCTATCATATAGAATTCCCAATAAATTACGTAGACACATCCCCTTGAGGAGTCTAACTCCTTTCCTCTTAAGTGTGGACTATATTTAATGGCTTGCTTCCAAAGTATGGGCAAGAGGAAAAAGGACATTGGAGATCCTGACAGGCAGGACTTCAGCCAGGTGATTCTAATTAACACAATCAGTAGTAAGTTGATAGTATATTCCTTTGATATGATATAATGAAAATGGCGCCTCACCTCTGTGGTCTTACTCCTATAATCATACACCAATTATGAGGGGAAAAAACCTCGAACATATTGGTGGACATTCTACAAAAAAACCTGACTTCAAACTTATCAAATTCATCAAAAACAAAGATGTACGTCAATGTCAACATGATTTACATTATGATGTGAGATGATAATGCACCAATAAAAGCACATTAAAAAAAAAAGAAAGTCAGAGAAATTGTCACAGACCAAAGGAAGCCAAGGAGACAGGGAATGTTGCATTCTGAGTGGGGTTCTGGAACAGAAAAAGGACCTTATAGAAAATGTAGAGATGAAACAATAGTAATGTACTAGTATCATCCTCTTAGTTGTGACAAATAGTCATGTAAGATGTTAACAATAAAAAAGTGAGTGAGAAGTACATGGGAACTCATTATCCTTGCAACATTTCTATAAACCAAAACTATTCAAAAATTAAAATTTATTTCAATAAAAATAAATTTTAAAGTATAATAAAAAATCTGTCCCATTAGAAATTTCCAAATTTAGGGTAGAAGTGAACATGAAAACTAAACTCAATAGATAATAAAAATATTGCATTTTTGGACCAAGAAATTTAATGACTGAGATTAAAGGTACAAGTTCCCTGAAAATGATCCCATATGCCTAAAACAAGATGAAACAGAAAATATGAATAGAACTGTTAAATAATTGGACTCATTATTAACCATCATCCCCAAATCTGAGTCAAAGCAGTGTCACCGATGTAGTCTATTGCACATTTAAGGAAGAAATAATATGTCTTGCACTACTTCTATCATAAAATAAGGGAGATAAAAGCATTTCACAACTGTTTTGTGAGACTTACAAATCCTTATAGCAAAGCTTGAAAGATACATGACAAAAAACTACAGATAGCTTTCCTCCAAAACATGAATACAAATACCACTTTTTTTAAAAAAATCAAATTGCTTTCAGTCCTGTGTAAAAAGAAGAATGTATCATTGGTAAACTGTGTTTATCTGAGATATGCAAACCTAGTTTAACAGTTGAAAATTAATCAATAAATTTTCTATGTTCAAAATGAGAAAGAAAATCCAAAAGACCATCTCAATAAATGAGGAATAATAAAAATACTAAATAAAATGCACTGTTCTCTTAGAACAAGCTTTATAAAAACTAACTCTGGAATTCATAAGAAATTTCAATAAACTAATTAGCATATAAAGAATTGAAGAGGAATTAATGACACGCCCATGTCATAAGAACACATTTTCCCAAACCTTCAAGTGGCAGATAATTCTTTTGTTATAAACAATTTCAAACCACAGAAAAAAGTTAAAAAATTTCACAGTTCATTTTATGAAACAATGCTAATTATGATATGAAACTAAATCAAGAGTAATAAAAAGAAAATTATAAAGTCTTGTTTGTGAGGATTAAAAAATCCTTAGCAAAATGAATCCAGTAATATACTAAAATAATAAGCAATTGGGATGGATCCAGGTATGCATATATAATCAAATATTAGAAAATGACTTACATAAAACAAAATAGATGGCTGGCCTCCCTCACTACAACTATTTGACATTTTTCTGGAGATTCTAATTGTTACAAATAAAGGAGTAAAGTTTTTTAAAATTTTGAAGTTGGTGGGGCTTGATGGCACATGCTTGTCATCCAGTATTTAGAAGGTTGAGACAGGAAGATCCAAGGTTCAAGGCTAGCCTCAGCAACTTAGCTAGGAGACCCTCAGCAGTTTAGTAAGATCTTTTTTTAAAAATATCAAATAAAAAGGACTTTTGGGAATAGCTCAGAGGTAAAATTTTTAAAAAGATGATAAAAAATATGCCACAGAAGACTTATAGCTAATCTTTTATATATAAATCAAAATACTTAAAACATTAGATTTTTAAAATTCTTTTGGTGCATTATAGTCTCACATCAGAATGTAATTCAGAATGATAGTGACATATATGCACACAGCACTTGGCCTTTCTCTTGGTTCCCCACTCCCCCCCTTCCCATACAAGATATTGAGATAGACATTGGTATTCTCACATATGTACATCATATCTGTGCACATGTTTCCTTCAGTAATTCTCACTCTTCCCCTCCCTCCCCAAAATGACTTCCCTCACTCCACTGGAGTGTATCCTCCTTTATCTAAAATCCCTCTTATATACCAGTTACTCCCTAGCTCCTGCATATGAGAGAAAACATATGACCCCTCACTTTCTGCAGCTGGCTAATCTCACTTAATATAATGGTCTCCATGTCCACCCATTTTCCTGCAAATGACATCATTTTGCTCTTCTTTATTGCTGAGTTGAATTCCATTGTGTTGTATATTTCATAATTTTGTAATCCACTCATCTGTTGATGAACACCTAGATTGGTTCCATAATTTGGCTGTTGTGAATTGTGCTGCTATAAGCATGGATTATTATAATATTCTGATTTCAGTCCCTTTGGAAAGATACCCAGGAATGATATAACTGGATTATAGGGTGGGTCATTCCCAGTTTTCTGAAGAATCTCCTCACTGGTCCCCACCACAGCTCCACTAATTTTCAATCCCATCAAGAGTGTAGAAGAGTTCCTATTTCCGAACATCCTCACCAGCATTTACTGTTGTTTGACTTCTTAATGATTGCCATTCTAATTGGGTTAGATAGAATCCCAGTGTAGTTTGAATTTGGATCTTCCTGATTGATAATGATGTTAAACATTTTTTTCATGTATTTATTGGCCATTTGTATTTCTTCTTTTGTAAAGAGTAGAGTTTGAATGTTCTACTCACAAAGAAATGATGAGTGTTTGAGATGACATATAAACCACATATCCTGAGCTGATCATTATACAATGTACATACATACTGAAATGCCACCCTGTATGCTTTAAATAGGGACTATTATTATCTGTAAATTAAAAAATAATTTTTAAAATAGATCAAACTAAGCCAGGCATGGTGGTGCACGCTTGTAATCCCAACATTTGGGAGGCTGAGACCAGAGGATCCGGGTTCACAGCCCACCTCAGCTACCTAGTGAAGCACTCTGCAACTTAGTGAGACCCTCTTTCAAAATAAAGAATAAAAACTAGGACTTGGGGTATAGCTCAGAGGTAGAATGTCCCTGAGTTCAATCCCCAGTACTGCAAAAACAATTAATAAATAAAATAGATCAAACTAAGCCAGGAATGGTGGCACATGCCTATAATCCCAGAATTTGAGAGGAGGAGGATCACAGGTTTGAGACCAACCTCAGCAACTTAATGAGACTCTCAGCAATCTAGGGAAATCCTTCTTCTAAACAAAAAATTTTAAAAGGGCTGGGAATAGTTCAGAGGTAGGGTGTCCCTGAGTTCTATCCCTAGTATCATGAAAAAATAATGAAAGAAAGAAGGAAAAGAGGGAGAGAGGGAAAGAAGGATGGAGGAAGGAAGAGAGGGAGGAAGAGAAGAAAGGAGAAGGAAGAAAATATATCAAAATTAAAAAGAATATCTAGGGGGAAAATATCTAAGGAAAACAAACAGTACTAAATGGGATTGCCCCAAAGAGGAATTAAGACATTATAAAACCACAATAATTAAAGTAATATGGTAGAAGCACATGAAAAGATAGTGTACTATAATGGTGCAAAAATAGGCCCAAATACATACAAGATTTTAATATACGAGAATATCATCTTAAATCAATAAGGAAAGGATGGTTTACATAATAAGGAGCATTTTGGTAAATCAGATGCATCTTATACATAGTTAAATTCTAAAAAAGATAAAGATTTTCTGGAACATAAAAGTGTTATGAGAAACCATCCACAAATCTTTCGAACTAGAGAAGATGTGTCAAATTATGACACTATATCAAAAAGAAAAACTATATTAAAAGCAAACTAGGCAAAGGTATTTGCAAATACCATTATAAATAACGCCTAAATAGTTCTCAAATATGTGAAACAGAAAAAAATCCATGCATAGCGTAATAGTTGCCTCTCCAGCAACACTTTTGTCAAAACAATGTGCAATATGTGATATTTTTGCCTCCCCGAAAGGTGAAAATAACAATTCAATGTAATTTAAATTCATGCTACATATTTTTAATTCAGAATCTGCATTCTCTTCAAGAAAACAACTGCCTTTCATACTTTCTATTGCAAATGTCCACAAAGCTTTGATTGTAATGGAAACAGCCCCAAAATTGGAGGTGGACTGAGCTGGCTCCAAAACCCTGCTCTGCAACCTTATATGTGTCTTTGCATAAATTACTTAATGCTACTGACCTTGAGTGTCTCCGTGTATAAGCAAGCTCAAGTAATAGATCCTTCAACAGGATTCTTGTTACAAAGAAAATGAAGTGACATTTGTAGAAGTTCTGGGAACAAAGTAGGGACTTGACAGGTATTGTTTTTTTCCTCTTTTCTTCCCCGGCCCACATACCTGCAGTGTGGGCAGTTGCCTTTCTTCAAAGAGCAAGCTGATCTAGATGGGAAACACTTCAGAAACACCTTAGACTCATGGAACATTCTAAGGGAACAGGAATAGTCAACAGCAATAGAACCCATTCATTTTACAAATGGTGAAACTGAGGAACAGCCCACACAGGCACAAACTAACAATAACACTTTCCTCTCATCCTCTAGAAACACCCCAAACCACAAGCTGGTGCAAAAACTTCACCTCCAAACCTCAACAGGGCCTTTGCCTGGGTCTTCCCACATCTCATTAAATCCCACTTATACAATCTCCTTCACAGCTATCTGAAATGGCAAGCCAAGAGTTAAAAACAAGCCACAGTGTTTTTGCTAGATTGTGCTGAGTCCTTTTGGGAACTGTATAAACATGTTTGGAAGACTTACTGCTGAGTAAACCTCTTGGACACAGCACAAGGGCTCCACCTTCAGTTTCAGACAGAAGAGAAACTTTCCAAAATCCCTGCTGCCTGAGTCTTAAGAAAGCTGATCTGAAATATAATTGCTTCCCATCAACTTTAAACCACATAACCTTTCACTTTTAAATGTTTCATCCTGTCTAGAATATTTATCTACTGTCCACAAATGAAACAGTCCTACAATGTGCTTTATTGATTTCAAATAGACTAGATAAAATTCTTTAAATTCTGGAAGGATACATGTCTTGGTGCCATTTTCTTTATACTTGTAGCAGAATCTGACAAGCTCTTTGATTCTAGATTCTCCTATGACTTCATTTCATTGGACATTTGGTCTTATAATAAAGAAAAATGTTAGTACTTGCCTAAAGACCTCTTTATAAATTTCTAGTGATTTTTTAGTCTTCTTGTAAATACATGGACATTTTTAGAGAAGTTTATCTTGGCAAAGGGAGTAAAAAAGTCATTTCTCTTAAGGAGCATTACTAGGATCTTAAAGATTAATACCTACCAATGAGCAGTAGTGAAGAATGTAGTTTATAAAGACAAACCACAGAACAAAATATTTCTGTAATTCCACAGAATGAAACTCCCAAATATAAGTTGAATTCTAAAGCAGTTTATGTAATTAGCATATTAGAATAGAAGATCGTCTTTCTTCTATACTATGTTTTATAGAAATTAAAGCAGGGTGAAAGGCGACAGTGTCCATTTCTGTACAGGTTGTGGCATGTTAAAAAGAAAGTAGTCACATTTCTACATTAAAATCAGTAGATAATGAATTATACAGACAGAAAATGATTTTTTTCAAAAATCTAATAAGTTTAAACCTGTTGCTAACATACTTCGTGTTTTCTGGTTTTGGGTTGTTTTTTGTTTGTTTGTTTGGTTTGGTTTTTGTTTTAGGCTCTATCAAATTCTCAAATTTCTAAGTCCTGGTTAAAAATAATCACAGATACTCAAGGTTATGGAACAATGTCTAGGTAAAGAAAGCTGAAAAATTAAATTTATGGGTTAAACCCCACATATTTCTATATTTTTAAATTATATTTTGAATTCATATCTTTTCCCCTTTTATGCTATATACATGCCTGGAATCAGAAGCTGCCATTAATGTGACTTTAGTGTGTCCTTAGGATGTTGAAGCAAAGTCTGAACTTCTGGGTTGTTTTTGTTTTGTTTCTGTATTGTTATTGTTTTATCAACACTCAAAGTTTTCAAAGTCCTTGCCCATTTATAATTTTTTATAATAGTGAATAGTTGAAAATCATAGAGTAATCACTATGTGGTTAGTTCCTTTGATAATTATTCTTAAAATGTATCCTACTCTTCATAATGATCTGATATCTGGTTCTTTTATGATTCTTTGTTTCATCAATGAAAAACCAAAGGGTAAAGCAATTATATATACCCAAGTCATACCAGTGAGCCAGCAAATGAGAACTCTGCATGCACTACACAAGTATTACCCCACAGCAATTCTCCAACCACCCTTTGTACAGGTCCAATTCAATTCAGTGAATATCTTTGGAGTGATTCCTATTTGGCAGACATGATGGTTTTTGGAAATAAAGCATAAAACATTAGGGAATATGCCT
>PVLC010046991.1:0-11289 GCA_004027655.1 Graphiurus murinus
TCATGTTCAGCTTAGGGATGGACTTTGATATGTTTGTGAAAGTCCATCATGTGCATTAGGGTGTTCCCCCCCATCACCTTCAGTTAAGTCACCTTCTTTGCTCATCTAAGGTTTCTCCTTATTTGTCTAGAGCCCTATGACACATTTTCTCCCTAGCTTCTGCATATTAGGGAGAACATCCAATTTTTTACTTTTTGTGACTGACTAATCTCACTTAGAATAATGTTTTCCAGTTCCATCCATTTCCCTGCAAATGATACGTTATTCTTCTTTATGGCTGAGTAAAATTTCATTGTGTACATATCCCATAGTTTTGTAATCTATTCATCTGTCGATGGACATCTTGGCTGGTTCCACAATTTGGCAATTGTGAATTCGGTGGCTATAAACACAGATACGCATGCATTATTCTGGTATTTTGGTTTCCATTCTTTTGAGTAGATACCCAGAAGTGATATTGCTGGATCATATGGTAAATTCATTCCCATTCATCTGAGGATCCTCCATACTGTTTTCCAAAGTGGTTGCACTAATCTGCAATCCCACCAACAATGTAATAAGAGTTCTCACTTTTCCATACCCTCACCAGCACTTGTTGTTTGTGTTTTTAATGATTGCCATTCTAATTGGTGGTTATGTGAAATCTCAGGGTAGCTTTGATTTGCATCTCTCTGCTAATGATGTTGAACATTTTTTCATATATTTATTGGCCTTTTGTATTTCTTTTGTGAAGTGTCTATTTAGTTCACTTGCCCATTTTTTAAAATAACTTTTAAACATGGTAAACAGGGTTTACAATGGAAAAACTTGTCTTTTAAAAATAGTATTTAAACACGAATACCAACTAATGTTAAAGCGTTATGTTTAACATCAGGTAAGGGTTGAAGAGTAGAAAGCCCTACCACTTCTTCCTTGGAATTTACCATCAATCTAGGAAGTTAGAACATACTAGATAGGAGAATAAAGACGTAGAGGTCAGGCACGCAGGCTCTGGAGTGAGGCTGCGTGGGCCCGAGCCCTGGTCTCCCCCTCGCCATCTTTGTGCCTTGGGGCGTGCTGTTCAACCCAGCCCACCTTCTCACTTGTCAGCTGGGTAATAGTAATGGAACAATAGCACGTATCTGCCATATGGCGATGGCCTGCTCGCTCGCATGGCGTGATTACTCTTATTTATAGTGGCAGTCATAAGTCCCAGATGAATTTTGTAGCATACAGTTCCAGAGGGATTCCAGCCAGGGCAGTGAGGAAGGCTCCCTAGGGGAGGCGGGCTTGCTTATGAATACATGCATTTTTCTTTAGAAGCACGTACCAAAAGAGAGGTTGTACTGATTGCAGTATAGATTGGGATTCATTCCTGTTCGTATGCAGGTGCTTTCTGTGTCCACGTTCCATAAGAAAGATGCCCGTTAATGACAATAGAAACAGCAGTGATTTCCTTTCTTCCTCCTCAGTGCAACTCAGTGAAATCATGTCTCTTCTTGGCATGTATGTTTTCTACTGAATGCACACACGAACTTAATACACACAGGAGGAAGATGGGCGTGGTGGCACACACCTATAATCACAGTACTTGGGAGGCTGAGACAGGAGGATCCAAGGTTTGAGGCCAGCCTCAGGAACTTAGTGAGACCCTGTTTCAAAATAATAAGCCAGACGTGGTGGCACACACCTATAATCCCAGTGCTTGGAAGGCTGAGACAGGAGGATCGCAGGTTTGCAACCAGCCTCAGCAACTGAGTGAGGGTCCTGCAACTTAAACCCTGTTTCAAACTAAAAAAATAGAGCTACAAGCTCAGAGGTAGAATGCTCCTGGATTCAATCCCCAGCACCAAAAAGAAAAATAAAATATATAGCTAGGAATAAAAATCAGAGGTAGAATCCCCAGCACCAAAAAGAAAAATAAAATATATAGCTGGGAGTAAAAATCAGAGGTAGAATGTCCCTGGGTTCCATCCCCAGTATAACACACACACACACACACACACACACACACACACACACACACACCCCGAGGACATTTTCTTTCTGCATAATACCACATGAATTGAGCAGTGAAGAGTGAAGTGTCATAACAGGTCACCAAATGAACTTACAAAAAGCTCTACTAACAAGGCATTTTTGGTGAGTTTCTTAGTAATAATTAAAGACTTTCAAGACACTGGAAAACATATGAGTTCCTATGAACTTTCAAAGAAAAATTCCATGTGTGTATTTTTATGTTGTGTGTTTTATCGTGTTTTAATTTTGAAAATTACTAATTCTTCTGTATTAAGTGTGTTGCCTTAAAACAGGAAATTAGACGCTGACTACCCTAGCTTAACAAGAGGACTCTTCACAGAGTTCGGTGAAGATTTGCCTTTTATTCTTATGAGTTTGATTCAGCTCTTTGTAAGGTACGGGCAAGAATAATTATTAAAGATGAGTTTCTTGAAGCCGGACATGGTGGTGCACGCTTGTAATCCCAGTACTTAGGAGTCTGAGACTGGAGGATCGCAGGTTTGAGGCTAGCCTTGGCTACTTAGTAAGGCCCTCTGCAACTTAGTTAGACCCTGTTTCAAAATAAAGAATAAAAAATAGGGCTGGGGGTGGTGCTTAGAGGTAAAATGCCCCTGGGTTCAATACCCAGTACTCCAAAAAAAAAAAAAGAGTTTCTTGCTCCTAATGGTTAAGTTAGGAACAGTCCGCTGTGAATTCTGTAGCAACTAACGGAATTAGCACTAGCACGCTCCTATCTGTTTCTAAGGGGTTCCAGGCTGGGCTAGAGATGGTGGAAGCTACAGCTCTGCTGTCAAACGTCAGTGCTGCGTGCTCTTCCCTGAGGCATTTCTGCCTCTGCAGGTGCAGGCTGAGGTCTCTGGTGGCACCTGCATTTCTTGAAACACAGCTGTACTTCCACATAGCAAGCGTCTGTTGTTTTGTGTGGATGCCTTCTAGATATTTGGGTACAGGTAGCAGTTATGAGAAACTGTCCGAAGTTGTCTTGGAGAACAGGCTCTTCCTGTGCTCCGGGTTATGATTCACAAGACGGGGCCTTCGCTCTGCTCTCTAGTACACCCCAAGCTCCTCGTTGTACCCTGCCGATTACATCGATTAATGAATTGACCACAAGTGTTTATGGATTTCCCGCCTGTGTCTGATTAGTGCAGAGTTATGTGCCCTTGACTCTGAGGAATCTATTACAGTCCAATTGAAGGACGAAATTGTGTTCAGAGGCAGGTAAGGGAATACCAACTCCTGGTGATTTGTATAGATGCTCTGTCATGAGATTATTGTGAGCTGAAGTCCTCGGAAAGACACAGTGGTCAGAACCCACCTTCCCCAGGTAGGCCCACGCCTCCGGCTGCAGCGCTCGGAGTGCAGGGTGAGCGGAGGTGCCGCACACTGCTAGGGCCACACCGAGTCAGGGGCCACGCAGGCCATGCAGCGAGGCCCAGCTCTGCCAGGCCTGAGGCACTAGCTCTGAACCGTCCTTTGAGTCATATACTCTCCAATTTGGGAGGTCTGTAGGGCTGGGAAGGGTAGCTCGGTGGCAGAGCACTTGCCTAGCCTGCACCGAGGCCCTGAGGCTCCATCCCAGCCACACACACACACACACACACACACACACACACACACACACACACACACACACAAAGCTCAATGAATATTTATGAAGTAATTGTGGAATGAGTGTGCTGGGATGAGCGTGCTGGGTACCGTTCAGGCACCAGGGACCTAGGGATGCGTAACAAGACAAGAGCCCTGCTCTCGTAGAGACTATAGTCTTGCAGATACGTAAACAGTGCGTGTACTTGCAGGACCCTCAGAGTTGATCAGAGAGAGGGAATCCTGGTCCAGGCTCATGCACAAAACTGAAGATGCAGACAGGTTCCACAAGGGTGGGCTTGGAGGCTCACTGCGTCGTTGGAGGTGAGCAGTAGGTATTTTATTACAAGAGGCCTGTGGGCTCAGCATGGGCAGAGGAAGCATTGCTAACACCCTTTGCAGACAGAAGTGGAGCTGGACTGGGAAGGAAGCAGAGGCTTCTGGGAAACAGAAGGTATGGGGAGAAGATCTTGCCTGGAAGGACAGTCTAAGAGCAGAAGGGAGCGTGTCTGTGGGGCTGGAAGGAATGAATGGCCAGTGTGTGACAGTATACAGCATAGTCAGTATTTTGTGCAAGGACCTGCCAGGCCAGTTACTAATGGCAGGCGTTAGAATACAGCGGCATCATACTGCAGTAGGTTATAGGTGAATTGATAACAATGTCTGGGAGTTGCATTATTCTCTTTCAGCTTTTTAAAAAGTGTGTTGATGTGGATGGGAGGGAGAAGAGAAACGGGATGTCAAGATGTAGATAATTGCCAGAGCTGATGGACAAGAGTTTGTTGTGTGGTTCTCTGTCGTCCTGGGCAGAGCACAGCATTTCCATAGTAAAGAGTCCAGGGAAAAACGAAACAGCCGGTTGCACACGTGAATGGACTTAATGCCATGGCACCGGACACTTAAAAAGGGTTCGTGTGGGAATCCTTTTTAACCACAATTTTTAAAAAAATGGTTAAGATGTTATGTTTTGCTGGGCATGGCGGTGCACACCTGTAATCCCAGTACTTAGGAGGCTGAGCTAAGACGATTGCATGTTTGAGACCAGCCTCAGTAACTTAGCAAGACTCTCAGCAACCTAGTGAGAACCTTTTTCAAATTAAAAGACAGTTGAGGGTGTAACTTGCCCTGGGTTCAGTCCCCAGTACCTCACCACCACCACCACCACCACCACCACACACACACACACACACACGAAAAAAAATGAATGTGTTTTATGCCACGTATATGTTACCTACAAAGGGTGATATGAGACCGACAAGCAGCCACAGAGCTACTGCTGAAGACCCGATTCCATGGGGTGAAAGGTCACAGAAGCTCTGGGCAGCAGGGTAGAACCAGACCCCTGTCCTTGCTTCCTGGTTCTCTAAGAGGAAACTGGGTCTTCATTCGTGAAATCTGAATAATGGAATATTTTCAAAGTATTACAAATATATTCCTTTTTAATACTTATCAGCCACTTAAACAATACAATGCTTTAATCTTTTGCTTCTTTACCCCCAATAGAGATGCTAATATCCATACCTTAGAGGGGTAAGTTTAAATGAGATAACAGATATTTTAAAATCTAGCACTATTTCTGTCTTTCCACATTCTGAATATCTTCATTCAGAACTAGGCTTGCCAAGCAAATGGCTTCTTTCGTGTACAGATGACATTGATACATTAGTAAATGTTCCTGCATACAGAAGCATATTAGGTAGCTTTCAAAGACCATTTCTCAAGATTTACTGTGTTGTTTTCTAAAATTAAAAAGTATAGCCTTAGCCAGGCTTGGTGGCAAGCACCTGTAATCCCAGTACTTGGGAGGCCAAGACGGGAGGATCTCAGATTTCAGCCTCAACAACTTAGCGAGACCCTATTTCAAAATAAAAGAAATGGAAAGGGCTGGAGGTATAGCTTGGAAGTAGAATGTCCCTAAATTTAATCCCCCATACCAAAAAAATGCAAAATCACTCTTAATTTGACTTTTTTATGATGTGTATGTGGTACTGGGGATTGAACTCAAGGGTATTCTACCTCCTAGATATACCCCAGCCCTTTTTATTTTTTATTTTGAAATAGGATCTTGTTAAGTTGTTGAAGGTCTCACTAAGTTGCTGAGGCTGGCCTTGAACCTGTGATCCTCCTGTCTTGGCCTCCCAAGTCCTGGAATTACAGACATGGACCGCCACGCCCAACTGTATTGACCTTTTTAATATTGTGGTTTTGTTTTACTTTATGACTGTTGTATTTACAGAGGTAATTTTCGTATCTCATACTTTTAAAAGTTGCAACACTAAGTCCATGTTCTAGTGACACAACTTCTGCCCTTCTCAGATAGCTTTGCTGCCTAGGCCCTAGGAGCCTGCTCCTGGGTACCTGGGAATTCAGGCCCAGGGGGGAGTAGTCACAGGCAAGTAGGCAGCCTCAGTGTCCCAACTCTTAGTTGACTGCTTTCCTTACTGCCTCAGTGGAATCCAGATTAATGAGGTTTTCTTGTACCGGTTCCAGTAGGGAGAGGCCCAATTTCACTCGTAATTCGTCATGACTGCCCATAGCATTTTAATTGCTTGCTGTCGTGTCAAAATATTGTCCTCCTGACGGTTGGGAAGACATAAAGAGAAAACAAGAGGAGGTAGAAAATTGAGAAATTTTGCAAGAAAATAAGAATGCCTTCAAAATACCTAAAGGACTGATTTAATATCAGAAAAATATTTTAATTTCTTGCATTGTCAGGTGTGATGTTTAGAGGAGGTAGTGATTTCCGTTAGACGCAGCCTGTGTAGAATGCCGTTTCTCTGAGTTTAGTGGAGCTTGAGGGACAGACAGGTGAGGGACAGACGTGTCACATTGCAGGAGACCTCTGCCTCTGCCTCCTTCCCACTTCTCTCTGCCTATCTCACCCCTGTGCCTCTGCCTGCTCCGTTTAAAAAAAAAAAACTTCTTGTGACTTTGGTTTCTGCTAGGGCTGCTGGTTCTCACTGCTGACTGACTATGCGGCAGAAGTGCCCCGTGGAGCTTTTGAAAAATACAGACTCTCTGGAGACTTTCCCCTGGTCTTTAGAATCTGCTCGTGTGCTAAGTAAAAGAAACAAACAAAAAAAAACCAGTTAAAAGCAGCAAAAAATGCACCGTCATCAGTAGCTCACAGGAGGGGACTTGGCCTCCTTGGCGGTGGCCTCCGAGTCTCTCCCTGGCGCTTGCTCAGTGCCAGGGGACAGTAGAGCAGCACAGCATTTAGGGGACAGTTTGACCCGAGAAGAGAATGTTGTACTTGGCTGTTTTTTTTTTTTTTTTTTTGTTTGTTTGTTTTTTGTTTTTTTTTTTGCAGTACTGGGGATTGAACTCAGGGGCATTCTACCTCCAAGCTATACCCCCAGCCCTATTTTTTTATTCTTTATTTTGAAACAGGGTCTCACTAAGTTGCAGAGTGCCTCACTAGGTAGCTGAGGCTGGTCTGGAACACCCAGATCCTCCGGTCTCAGCCTCCCAAATGCTGGGATTACAAGCATGTGCCACCACGCCCGGCTAGCAGTGTTCTTTAAAAAAAAAGAGTGAAATCCAGGAGTGGCCCACAAAACATTCTTGAAAAGACTGCAGTGACAAAGTGCACCGAGTTTATTCATTCATTCAGCAAATATTTATTGACTGCAGGTTATATACCAGCCCCTGTGTGGGGCACTGGGAATAGAACCGGGCATTAGCCTGCGTTCTGGAGAGAAATGGGGAAGTCACTGGTCTGTTTAAGTACACAGCCAAGGCCAAATACTTGGCAGGAGTAATATTTCAGAAGACAAATATTATAAAGTAAGGAGGATTTAAAAATATTCACAGAGCAAATGGAATCAGGAGTCTGGGTGGGTGAATTTTCTCATATTTGGAAGCAAGAGATTATGTCTAAGGATCAAGAAATCAAGGCTTTTGTGTATTATATAAAATTAGAAAGAAAACACCTAAAAGAATGAAAAAAAAGGGAAAAAGACGATGCCTCTAATCCCCAAAGACAACAATAAAGGCAGTCCACGCAACAGAAGATAAAAAGCAAAGAAAGTATCAATAGGGCCGAAAATATAAAAGAAGAGGGCCAAATTTCAGCTGCACATTGTAATATCAGGAAGCACCAATGGAATAAATACCTGTTAAAGTAAAAGACTCAGATTGTCCCTAAATTAGACCCTCTTATGTACAACATACAGGGATACTGGATAAAGACAGGTCTTCCATTGCTAAGAAAACAAAGTCAAGTTCAAGGAATATGGTGTCCGTGGCTTCTAAGAGAAACTGGTAACCACAGAGCTTAAGTTGGAAGTCTGCAGTGACCCATACAGGTAAACCTGGGCCTAAATACCAGCCAGTGATCTGCAGGACAGCAGCGAAGAGACCGAGGCTTGCTTAGGAACCTACTGCAGATCAGAGCAACAGAAAATCAAACCAACATGGGAAAATTTAAATGATGTCACCGGCTTGTTCTAGTTTTTAGCTGTAATGTCACCTCCTCAGAGAGGCCTTCCCTGACAGTCTACAGTAGCTTCTCCAGGCCGTTCCACCTTCCTGTTCCTCTGGAACCCTCTGTTCTGCCGGTCTCTCGTTGGTTCATTACCTTGAGCTTTGTTTCATTTGGCCAAAATCTCTGTGAAGACCCCGTAGGTCTTGTTCACTGCCGTAGCCCAGTGCCTGGAAAATACCCGGCAGACAAGCCGTTCTTGGCTTAACAAGTCCTTGCTGTGTGCCTGGGATATGCCAGGCACTGTTGTGGGAACTCCAGGCATGTCCACGAGCCAAACACAGACCCCTGCCCAGGGGCACGCGCATTCTAGCAGAGAGGAAGCATACTGGGCAGCGTGCAGCATGCTCTAGGTGGCAGTGCCTGGGGAGCCAGCTGGCAGGAGGGAGGGAAAGCTGGGCCGTGGTGAGGAAGAGGATGGTGGGGGGCGGGCTTGAGCTGTTGACGCTGGGGCTGACCTCTGTTAACCTGAGAGGTTAGGACAGTCACCTGAAGGTCGAGGAGCATCAATATACAAGGTTGTGATGCGAAGGGGCTTGAACCTACTCTTGAGACTGGAGCTCAGAAATTGGCCCCGATCAAATGCAGTTGAATCAGCTGGAGTCACAGCAGGGATTTCTCCTGATCCGTGACCTTGAGCTAGGCTACTGATCACGCTTCTGGTCACGGGCAGTCTTGCCTTGGTGTGATATAAACAATGGTTCTTGTTTTATAAGTTGTGTTGAGGGGTACAATATGTGATAATTTCAATTATTAAAACATCTATTTATAACATCTGCACAAATGAATTCAATTGTTTCAAATATAGAAGCAAAATATTGTGTGGAATGAAATATGATATAATTAGACTATTAATGAAAACACGTACCTCTGCATGATTGAAAGTGAAAGCTTAACAGTCTTAAAAGGATGGTGCTAAATATTTACATATCTGTCTGAGATGCACATTTTTAGATGCTAAAAATATTCATTGTTAATGACTGAGAGGGAAGGCTAGGTTTAGTGTAGTAATAAACTTCCACATATTTGTCTCACACCAAAGTCAAAGCCAATTTTGTAAAGTATTGCAGGCGGCTTTTGAAATGGGAATTACTGCTGAAGTAAAAGGAGATTCTCCTCATGCACTGAACAGCACCTATGTTGTCAGAGGAAAGTTTGCAGAATGAGAACTCGGAGGAAGTTGGCTTGCAGGTTGGCTGCTATTTATCTAGGTTTTCTAGAAATGTCTTACTAAACATTTCCTTTCTTTTTCTGGAGAAGTGGAAACTGAGTGAATTGTAGCAAAGTACAGTAAGGGGACCACACAGCAAGGAAGGAAATCAGTGCGTAGCTTTTCTCCACGAAATGATCTGGCCTGGGTGACTGTCCGCCTTTTCCGCATAGGTCAGGTGGTGGTAAGAAGGAAACTTACCTCACACGGTGCAAAGCATAAACCGAGTCAAATTGTAGGAAGCGAGGGCTTTGTGTCTGGGTGCCGTGGGTGCTCGTTCCTGTGACACCTCCGAGTGTCCTGAGCAGAGCTGGGGCTGCAGATTAGCAGCACCGTCTCCTGGGAACTAGAGATCAGAACCCCCCTCCCCAGCCCCCCAGAACGAGACTCTACCCTGTACAAGAATCCTCAGGTGATTAATACGCACATTTAAGTTGGAAAAACACTGATTGCCAAGGCCCACTGGCTCCCGGGCGCTACACACAAAGTTTTATTTGAGCGTAGACAGGTCCGTTCATCTACAGATTGCTAGGGCCGCAGTAACACCGCCGCTGCAGCCCCACAGAGGCCGGTGGTTAGAGCAGAAGGGTCTCGCTGGCCGACCTGAAAGCGTTCGCCTCTGGGCCTCTGATTTAAAGAAGCGGCTCTACCGTCAGATGGAGTGTCCCAGCAGCTGTGGACCAGGTCTTCTTCCCACGTATAAGGTGATGTTAGCAGTGCCTGCTCCCGGGGTGGTTATAATGAGAAAGTACGTGTGGAATCACTTGCCTTTTCTTTTATAACAAATCATGCCCAAACTAAGTGATTTAAAATAACACCACCACCACGCTTTATTTACTCGTGGTTGTATGGTCTGGTCTGGGCCCTGCTGGTCAATTCTGCTGGCCTTGCCACTGGTCACTTAGAGAACTGCATTCAGCGGGGGCCTCGGCACCCCTCCCTCTATCCCTGTCCTCTCTCCCTTGCACTGTGGCCTCTGCACATGCTTTTTTTTTTCTAATACTGGGGATTGAACCCAAGGGCATTCTACCTCTAAGCTACATCCTCAGCTCTATTTTTTATTATTTATTTATCTTCTGGTACTGGGGATGGAACCCAGGGGTATTCTACCTCCGAGCTACATCCCCAGCCCTATTTTTTATTCTTTATTTTGAAACAGAGTCTCACTAAGTTGCGGAGGGCCTCACTAAGTAGCTGAAGCTGGCCACAAACCCGGATCCTCCGGCCTCAGCCTCCCAAGTACTAGATTACAAGCGTGCGCCACCATGCCTAGCTGCACATATTCTTTTGAGCGGAGGAGCTGGACTTCTTTATAGGCAGTTCAGGGCTCCCCCGAGTGCAAAAGCAAAAGCTGCCGAGCTCTCTTAACCTTCCGGCCTGGGACTGGCACCCATCAGTGCCGCCTCGTGTTATTGGTTAAAGCAAGTCAAGACCATCCCAGACCCCAGGGAGGAGACAGCACCAGGAAGTGTTCCCTTAGGGGCCACTGGTCAATAGACCACTCCGAGAGGGACTCGGGGCCGCAGAGCTGAGCTTGGCCGTGCCCGGTGCGTGTGTCAGTGTGTAAATTGCCTTCCCGCCCCCGTGGATGCGGCCAGCCTTAGCCCCGGGTCGTCGCAGGTGCTGAGCCCCTCCTGAGCCTCCTTGGGACGCGAGACTCCCGGGAGTAGCTGGTGAAGGGAGAGCTGTGTAGCTTGCTTTCCTTAGGCTGGTTCCCACAAACGGCCACATTTAAAAAGCAACGGCGAGGGGAGTTTGGATCACCGTGCATTCTCTGTGTCTGACTTCCTCAGCAGAGATCGAGTTTTGCTTTCGTTTCCGCACATGGGCTTGGATGCCAGGGAGCACATGTCCTATGCCAGTTTTGAAGGAAAGCATCTTTAGCCATCACCCTGGGCAAAACTCAGAAGAATGTGGCTTATTGTCATTTAGCCAAGACAAATAGTGATTTTTTTCCTTAAAACTTGCAACAATTGCTGTGAATGAGCAAATGTTTATACAAGGTGTGAAA
>PVLC010046992.1:0-11440 GCA_004027655.1 Graphiurus murinus
CCAGATAACTCCATCTTCCTCTTCCTACCACATAAAATTGACCACCCAGGCCTGTTAATTATTTTTTCTTTGTTGCAACTGCCTTCTAACTATGCCTCTCATTAATCCGTTTTTAGTTGGAATGGCTAGAATTAAAATTTTAAAACCCACCCCCTTGTATCAGCTCTTTGGTTAAGGTCCCCAGTGGCTTATTCCTAATATCTCATTAGTTTCTGTTCCCAGTCTCTTCCATTCCACTCAGCCCAGGTTAGGTCTTCTGTTTTATACCCCATAGCACTCTCTATTTTTTCTTCTTAGTGCTTTTCACAATTATATTCATAGAATAATTTGTGTACTGATTCACTGACTGCTCTGCCACCTTAAAAGTTCATGATGGTGGGGGCTTGGATGGTGTTTGCCATTTCTGTACCCACGGAACCTTTTCCAGGACAGTTACTCAGTAGGCACTCAGTAGACATATATGTTAGATAAATGAACACACAAGTGAATTGGTGCATCACCTTCAGGGAACATATTTTAATCTGCTGTGAAATAGAAACTTGGAATGCCAAGTTAGACTTGTACACAAACTAAAAGTAAATAAGGAGGGGAGTCGTACCTGGAGGAAAGTTTTCCAAGGGTTGTGTACATGGGTATCATTTGAAACCCCAGTATGATGTGTAATTACAATGCATCAAATAAAAATATTATAAAAATAAATAAATAAAACATAAAAAGGTAAATAAGCATTGACTGTCCACCTAAGGTGGGGTTTTGCCCCTTAGCATTTAGATTTTGTACCATCTACCTGCTTAGCAGTAGTGAAGACTAAAGGAAGGACTCTCAATTCAGCCGTCATGCAGATCAAGACATCGGCCCTGGTCCTATCCCTGGTTGTAAATCCTACGTATATTCTTGGCTCATCTGAATTTTTTCCTAATCTACAAAACTGACATTTTAGTATCTATCCAAAAGTGCTGTTGTGAGACATGATTAAGACATCCCTGTTCTTCCTCCCATTGCCCCTCTGCCTGGCAGCTTGTAAAGAGAGCTTGGTCTTCAACACCCTTCACCAAGAGTCTGACCTGCTCCAAGCTGAGGAAAGGAAAATGAGATTGTTGAGCTTTCTTCTTTCCTGATTTTGAGTAGTAGCTAGGAGGTCATTATCAGTGGGTAGCTGTCCCTGTCTTCTATGGGTTCCCGGGCCCTCAGCATAGTCCGAAGACAGAAAGAAAACAGAAGTGGACCTTCTAGTACTCCACATGATAATGCAATGTCTCATCTCTGTTTTTTCTAGGACAGTTGTGCCAATGACAGGAGAGTAGGAAAAGGTGTATGTGTGTGTTGTGTGATAGCCTTTAGATGACAAGGGAGAATTGAAGGTCTATGTGCATGGAGTACTCATAAGGGGCTCAGCTTTGCTCAGCTAGAACCCAGATGAAATTTTCTTTTTTTTTCCAAATCCATCAGGCTTTTTGTTAATGAATCCCCTCCAAATCAGACAGCTCTACATAATAGTGTTTAGCAAAAGAAAGGAAAAGCCTCATGAAATGACAGGGCCTTAATATCTTTCTGCACAAGCACCGTGATTCCTTCCAAATGAATGTTATTAGTGCAGCCTCTGGGGGGGGTGCTAACTTAGGCCTCTGAGTTTTGCTTCCTCCTGAGGACTGCAGTCTTCTTTCCCTTATTTCAATTCTCAAAGTATGTGGATAGATACAGGGGGACAGGAGATCTTAGCTTATACTCATACCTAACAGATCTTAGCTTATACTCATGCCTACGTGTCTTTGGATGTAGTGAGAGCTGAGGTATGGAGATTTTTCCCTTTTTTAAAATTAGTTTTCAGTAGATGAAAAGGGCTTATTTCACATTCTTGGTCTATAGTCTTATTTTTCCACAATATCTCAAGCTTTGAGAAATATCCCTGTCCCACAGATTTCTCTGAGGAAGGGTGTTAGACTCTCTGGCCAGAAACACCCCTGGAATGGGGGATGTGCTGTGTGTGTGTGTGTGTGTGTGTGTGTGTGTGTGTGTGTGTGTGTGTGTGTGTTACTGGTGACTGAACTCAGAATCATTCTACCTCTGAGCAATACCCCAGCTCCTTTTTATTTATTTATTATTTTGTTTTTAAAAAGGGGTCTCAAATAGCTGAGGCTAATCTCAAACCTGCAATCCTCCATACCCAGCCTCAAGTACTGGGATTACAAGCATTTGCCACCATGCCTGCCTGGGGGGATACTTTTTATTTATTTTTATTTATTTATTTATTTATTTATTTATTTATTTATTTATTTATTTATTTTTGCGGTACTGGGGGTTGAACTCAGGGGCATTCTACCTCCGAGCTATAACCTCAGCCCTATTTTTTATTCTTTATTTTGAAACCGAGTCTCACTAAGTTGCGGAGTGTCTCACTAGGTAGCTGAGGCTGGCCGTGAACCCGGATCCTCCGGTCTCAGCCTCCCAAATGCTGGGATTACACGCGTGTGCCACCACACCTGGCTGTGGGGGGGTACTTTTTAAAAAGAGGTGGAGGATGACCTGTGGGGATCTGAAGCAGGAGACTTTCTCAGAGGAAAAGAGCATAAAGTAGAGACCTACAAGGGCACCCCAACTTCCATGAAGGCTTCTAAATTTTGTATTTCCCTCTTTATTTATGAGACAATCATAGAATAAATACAGTTTTTAAAACCTTTCTATTGAGGCATAATTGATTTATAATAAGCTGTGTATTTAAAATTTGTAATTTAATGGTTTCACCTATGAATACATCATGAGACCATAGCCGCAATTGAGATAATAAATATCCATCATTCCTAAAAGTTCACTTTGCTCCTTTGTAATTCATCTCTTTCTGTCACTGTAGAGTAGTTTGCATTTTCTAGAATTTTATATAAATGCCATCATGTAGCATATACTTTATTTGGTCTGGCTTCTTGCACTTGGGATAATTATTCTGAGGTTCATCTATATTGCTGCATGTATCAAGAGCCCCCCGCCCCCAGTATGGCTATAACATAGTTTGCTTATGCATTCACCTTTTGATGGACATTTGGGTTGTTTCCAATGTAAGCTATTACAAATAAATCTACTGGGAACATTTGCATACAAGTGCTCATAGACTGAAATGCACAGTCTTAAACATTTTCCCCTTCAACCTCCATAAAGCCCAACACAGCTGTCCAGTCTTAAATGGTGATATTCTGTTAAATAAAGGGACAAGAATGGGCAGTGTGGCCTGGCTCTTATTTACCATTCTCTGTGCTTGTCCTTGTGGTGACCAGCTGCACAGTGAACAGTGGTCTATAGTAGAGCCCAAAGTGGCCAGAAGGAGCTACACCAAAGACTTGACAGAGAACAAGCACAAGGCAAAGTTCCTTTATCACAGACAGCCTTTGTGGCCAATATTTAAGATGCATATAAGAGATGTCATGCCCATGGCAGGTACCCAACACTTCTAAATTCCCTTCTGCTAGCTTTACTCTCTTGATCACTTTCTTTACAAGTTCTAAGTTACTTTCGTGATCACTGGGGTTTGGGTGAGAAAGGTATTGACTGTTTAAAAAATCTTAAGTCACATTAATATAGGTAATGTCTCAGTCCACTTTAAATGCTACAACAAAAGATCTTAGACTGGATAACTTATAAACAAGAGAAATTTATTTCTCACAGTTTTGAAGGCTGGAAAGTCCAAAATCAAGGCACCAGCTGATTTGTTGTCTGATGAGGGCTGCTCTCTGCTTCCAAGATGGTACTCTGTGGCTGTGTCCTCACATGGCCAAAGGAGCAGAAGTGGAAGGGGGAACTCTCCAGGTTCCCTCTTCAGCCTCTTTTACAAGAGCATAATTCTGTTTATGAGGGCATAATGCTCAAGACTTAATCACTTTCCCAAAGACCACCCCCCCCCCTCTCTATATATATGTATTTGTAGTACCAGGGATAAAACCCAGGTTCATTATTCTACCTCTGAGCTACACCCCCCAACCCTATTTTAACATTTTATTTTGAAATGGGTTCTCACTAAGTTGTGGAGGGCCTTACTAAGTTGCTGAGGCTGGCCACAAACCTGCGATCATATCGTCCTGTCTCAGATCCTCTCTCTCAATACTGCTACATATGAATTTTGGAGGGACACATACATTCAAACAGTAGTAGTAATATACCCAGGTCTGGTGCCTGAGAGGTGCCAGGTGTCCTTCTAACTCATAAATGCCCCTTGGGAGAGGCCCTTAACATGTCTCATAGGGTAGGCACTGTGCCTCCTTTCAAATGTACTATCAGCTGCAAGCAGCCTCTTTGGGGTGGCTAACTTATGTCTTTATCATGGATTTCAAAATTCCCCCTGAAGGCTAAAGAACAGTGAAACTCAAGCCAATGAAGTTTCATTCACATCTCACAAGTCCCTGGATATTTGGGAAGAGCTGAAGGACTAACTAAATGTCCCCACTTGCCTTTGGTTGCTTAGGACTGCCTATATGAAGCTAAGCCTTTGTACAATTCTTTATCACAGACTGTCAGAATTGGAGGGGGCTTCACAGGTCATGTCATCCAACTGTGTCATTTTTAAGAGGAACTAGTGGCAGCTCAGAGAGGTGAGGTGCCCCATCCAGAGTCGCAGAGCTTGTTAGAGGCTCAGCTGGACCAGGAACTAAGCCCTCCAGGCTCCCAGTCCACGGCTCTCCCATCTCAACTCCCTCAACCTCCAGCTCTCATTTAGTTTTTCTGTGTGTAATATGTTTTCCTTGAATTGATTTTTCTCCTCAGCCTCATCCATTCCTATCAAGGTTATTTTCAGTGCTCTTCTCTGTCTCTCTCATTTTGCAGACTGATTTCCCAAGCTTTGTTTGCTGAGGTTGGCAGCACTTCCCACCCCAGGGTCTTTGGCTTCATTAACGTTTTGTTTCCTCCCCTTTTACTGCCTTCCTAGGACTTGTAAAACAGACTGGACCCACCTTCCCACCCCACTCCTGTCCCCCAGATACTGCTATTTCTCGTCATGTGCCCCCCCCCCCACCGCATCTATTCCCAGATAGCAAAATCTGCTCTTAATGACAACCCCCAGAGCTTTCGGTGATCATTCAAGGCTGCACCAGCTACTGGGTAGTGACTAGCGATACATCTTTCTGATGGCATTTCTTTTCTCTGCTGGGTTTTTATTGAGGGAAGATGAGTGTTTTGGAAAGATTCCTTCTCTCTTAACTATGGGTGGGTGGGGCATCTTCCAGGTGCTTAATGGGCAATGGATGTTGAAGTAAGGGTGATTTGGGGGTTGTGTGCAGAGATGGAAAGAGCTAGGCTGTTTGTCACTCAGAACTCCAGGGCTCTAGTTCCAGGCACTGGAATATCATAAAAAGAAGGCGTCTTTAGATAAGGTCAGATAGCTCTCTTTTTGAGTTCAACTTTGGCACTGATTGACTTTAGGATATAGGGAAACCTGAGTTGCCTCATCTACAAAATGGAGAAAAAATATTAAACAATATTCAGTTTTGCAGTTTCCAAGTTGCTTAGCCAGAGTTAGATACTTTCTACTGAAGTCAGAAGAGAATGAGCTCAGTCCTGGATTCCTTGCACTGTAACTGTGATCCTGCCCAAGTTCATGAATCCTTTTAAGCTTCAGTTTCATTCAGGAGAAGAATGAATACCTACCTAATAGATTGGTTAAAGGAGGTATTACAACAAAAGCATGTAAAATACTTGTACTGTGTTTGGCATGCAGTAAGTGCTCAATAGCAAGCTGGCTATTTCAAAGCATTCAATAAATGTTACTTTCATTTCCTTTGTGAATTTAACATATTTAAAAAATATGTGGGAAGCCAGGAGTATGGGCGCACGCTTGTAATCCCAGTACTTGGGAGGCTGGGACAGGAGGATTGCAGGTTCCCGGCCAGCCTCAGCTAGTGAGGCCCTCCACAACTTAGTGAGACCCTGTTTCAAAATAAAGAATAAAAAAATAGGGCTGGGACATAGCTTGGAGGTAGAATATCCCTGGGTTCAATCCCCAGTACTGCAGAAAAAAGAAAAAGAAAAAGAAAAAAATAAAAAATATGTGGGTGCACATCTTGAGGAGCCTATAAATTTTCAGTAACTTGTAATGTTAAACATCCATGAAATACTTTTCTGTATGTCCAGTATATTTACTAAGTGTGGATCCTCTGCAGGGAAAAACACCAAACGCTATGAAGTTCAAAACCTAATTGGGTGGCAAGCAACTAGGTAATTGATTTCAAAATAATAAATTGCCAATTGAGCATCTGCTTCAACAATTCAATTCTGCCTCCATTTATTAAGCACTTACTAAAGGTCAGGCATAAAGATGAACAAGACCAAGTCCCTGCCCTCCTGAAGTTTACAGGTAAAAAGGCACAATTATTACTATTCCGATGGTGATGATGATGGTGGTGGTGACAGAGATGACATCTCAGCACTAATAGCTACCACAGATACAGGCAGATACTGGCTAAGGGCTTTGCGTGCATTACCTTATTTAATTCTCATGGGAAGAGATCTGTGCTATGATTCTTTTATGAATAATATGAGCTTATGAAGCTAGTATTTTTACATAGGTTTATAGTGGTCCTGGTTCAACTGTTGATTGGCCATATGGTCCCTGTCTGGTCCTCAAAATCCATTAATGGTGTTTGGTGGCATGTGCCTGTAATCCCATTACTTAAGAGGCTGAGACAGGAGGATCAAATCACAGGTTTGAGGCCAGCCTCAGCAATTTAGCAAGATTCTCAGCAACCTGGAAAGATCTTGTTTAAAAAATAAAAAATAAAAAAAGGGCTGGGGGTGTAACTTAGAAGTAGAATGCCTCTGAGTTCAATTTCCACTCACACACACACACACACACACACACACACACAACACCATTAATAAGGTATCTTCCAGTGTAAAATACTTCAATTCCAAATTGTTCCTTTGTTGAAGAAGTTTAAGAAAATAACACTTTTACTTTTATGAATACAACGAAGAAATAGAATAATTCAGGGGTGCTGATGTATACCCTGCCCAGGAATTCTGTCCTGTTTAGCCTTCTGGGAGGAGCTGGTAATATAATCAAGACAGATTTCCTCATCATTGAATGTCTTCCATGATGGCAACAGAGATAGACAATCGGCCTCTTCTGATTGGACTATGAGAACAACCTGTCAACTCTATTGACTGCATTGCTTTAGATTTTTGTTTGTTTGGGATTTTTTTAAATGACCCACAGGCCCTGCCATTACTCAAGTATTTTGATAATCACATGGCTTTACGTTTTTTCTAAAGTGTGTTGCCTGCTTGGCTGGCCACAGGGTCAGCAGTGAGTGATTTATCACCTGCTACCTGTCCACCTCCCGGTCTGTCATGCTCTTGTTCAGTACCTGGCGTGTTTGCCAGGCAGGTTCCTGTATCCTGTGTCTCAGGCACATCTTGCTACCGAGAAGCCTCCTCCCAGAGACCCACACAGGATCAGTGTATCTAATTCATCCGATGGATATTTAGCTCATTAAACAGCAATAGATTCAAACAGAAAAATGAGACCGCGCAGATCATTAGAGCTAAATATGCTTCCTTTCTTTGTCTTAGTTTTATCTTCTGAAGGGAAATGCAAGCAGCCCTGCATAATGAGAGGCTCATTGCTGGAGAAGGGGCAAGGAATCTGAAAGCATCCAGGCAAAGAGAGATAAAAGGAGATTGGCTCCCAGCAATGTCCCTTCTTGCAGGAAGTGAGTGGAGGTGAATCTGCATTTCCACATAATAAGCTCTTCTGTGGGGCTGCAGCAGCCTCCCTTCCTCTCTCAGTGCAGGGGAGAGCTTTGCATGGCTGGCTGAGCTATGGGGAGGAGGTCTGTGTCTCTGCCAGCCTCAGGGGCAGCTGGAACCCCAATCTTCATCCCCCAGCTATTTCCCCTTTGCTCTTTCCAGCCTGGGCTAAGACCACAGTGTGGACTGACTACTGGGAAGTGATTATCTAGGGCAAAAGGTGCTCCTCTTCTTTACAGTGCATCAAGGTATTATTGGGTGGCCCCAGTTTATTTAGTTTTGGTTTGTGGTTAGAATCTTCATGACCCAAACATTCTGTGGGGGACTGTGATATGCTTAAAATAAATCTCAGACTTTTCCTTATATTCCAAGATCTTACCCATATTGCTGTGGCTGAGAATCCAGCTAACAGCTTGCATACTACAGAGACTATTCTGGCTTTCCTCCCACGAGTCTATTTCCCCTTTATTCTGTCCTCAATGTTCATATTTGCTCTGAGGGGAACAACCATCTCCTACAATCGGCTTTGAATTTTGACCCTACTCTTAACTCTAGGAGTGGGAGTGGCTTGGCTTGAGCCAAGGACATATGACACAGTTTGGGCAAATGACATATAAGGTGTCAATGTGGGGATGAAGGTGGTGGTCTGCCATTCTCATGTGCAGGGGCTGGTAGGGAAGGGAAGCCCATTCCTTCCCAGGATGGCAGGCTATGAGGCCATATGGAATTGGTTGGAATTGGTGCTGTGCTCTTTGCATCCTGGCGAGAAGGGGTCTCTGAAAGATGAAGTTGGCCTGCAAAGGAGTCCAGAATGGAAAGGGTCAGGTTTGGCTCCTGGTGACAATGTGATTTTCTGGAAGAAACCACAGGGGAAGTCAGACCACTTCTGGATTTTTTGGATATGTAAGCCTATTGTTTTGTTTTGCTTTGGGCTAGCTTTCCTCTCAGTTGCAAAGGGAAGGTTCAGGACAGATAATCCTATCAGCTGCAAAAGTGAGAAAACCAGTGGCCAAAGATACTTTATTTGTTCCCATTAACAAAAGTATGTGCCTTTCTGTTCCAAAGTTTCAGATTCTGTAAGGGCTAATGTTTAGCGAGAAGATAAGTTAGACACTAACTGTGTCAGTTAGCATCTCACTGCCATCATCCAAAAGACCAGACCACACAATTTAGAGCATGCAGCCGGGCGTGGTGGCACACGCTTGTAATCCCAGCATTTGTAACCAGAGGATCCGGGTTCGCGGCTAGCCTCAGCTACCTAGTGAGTCCCTCCACAACTTAATGAGATCCTGTTTCAAAATAAAGAATAAAAAATAGGGCTGGGGGTATAGCTCAGAGGTAGAATGCCCCTGAGTTCAATCCCCAGTCACACACACACACACACACACACACACACACACACACAAATTAGAGCATGCAATTTAGAGGAAGGAGGATTTATTTGCTCCTAGTTTCTTGGAGATTCGGGTTCAGTCCATATGAGGCCAGGGTCTAGGGATCTCAGACACGGCGGCCAGAAGCAGAAAGAGGGAGAGAACACGGGTTTTGCTTCTCACACCAAGGAGGCTGAAAGCAGAGAGAGCCAGCAAGCAAGGGAATTCAAAGACACAAGCAAGATCCCTAAGGCCACACCCCCAGGGACCCACTTTCTGCAGCCATACCCCACCCTAGCCTAGGCTACCAATCTACTGGTGAGATTACAACCCTTGTGACTCAATTACATCAACTCTGAACACCAATTTATGAGTGTTTAGGGGACATTCTTTATCTGACCCAATGAGGTGCACACTGTCCTTAACTCCATTTTACAGGTGAGGAAACCGAGGCACACAGAAGCAATCCTCTCAAGGTCACAGAATCAGTAGGTGGCAGAGCTAGCATTTAATGTGACATCAGGTTGCTCCTAGCTCCTACAGCTCTAGTATTCTATGACTCTACAATTTCCAGAAACAAAGCCAATGACTCTTCCCGCTGGGAACGATCAACCATCAGCCAATTTCATTGCCCAGAGCTTTCTTAGCTTTTCTCAATTCCCTCTCCCTTGCCCAAATGCTAATAGTATGTTACATTCTTGAATCATCTTGCCTCCTCCTCATGTCTGACACTCTGGTGTCTGGAACATACATTTCCCTAGCACTCTATTAAATTGTAACCAAACCCCTTCCACCTGCTGTTCCAGAGTAGTCCCAAATACAAGGTTCACAGCCCCCAGGAAGCTCTCTGTGATTAGAACTGATTAGATTAGCTCAGGGATTAGATTCCTTGGGAAGGAACATTTAACTTTCCTTCATGTTTAGATACATCATGTGTATATATATATATATATATATATATATATATACACTTTGATTGGTGCATTGTAGTCTCAAATCATAATGTAGTTTACTGTGATAGGGACACACAGAAACACAGCACTTAGTGAGCTTTCCCCCGGCTCCATCACCACTCCCTTCCCTTCCCCATTCATGGTATTGATATTGGCATTGAAATCATATATATATATATATATATATATATATATATATATATATATATATATATGGTCAATGGAAGTGCCTTCTTCATTAATTCTCCCTTCCCTCCACCGCACTCCCCTACACCCCCTCCATCACTCTGCTGGGGTTTCTCCTCCATTATCTAAAGTCCCTCTTGTATCCCAACTACTCCCTAGCTTCTATATATGAGAGAAAACACATGGCCCTTCACTTTCTGTGACTGGCTAATTGCACTTAACACAATGTTCTCCAAGTCCATTAATTTTCCTGCAAACCACATAATTTTGTTTTTCTTTATTGCTGAGTAGAATTCCATTGTGTGTATATCTCATAGTGATACATGAATATTCCTGTTTATAAAACCACAGTTTCCAATAGACAAGTTTTGAAATCTCGTTCAGCCTGAATCATGCTGGTCTTGCCCAGTTCCTGGGGGGTAGTGGGGAGCTATGGAATGTTCCTGTTGCTCTTCTCCATCCTCTGGCCAACTCCATCCTCCAGGCTCAATCCCAGCCACAGAAATAACTATTCTCTCAACACTGCACTCAGAGAGCCCTCAGGGTTTCACATTCAGTCTCTCCACACTTTGATGTTCCGAAGGGTGCTGTTTCTTGGTATCCCCCAAACTCTACTTGCCTCTCTTCTGAACCCGTACGTGACTTAGAGGAAAGGGTTTGAGAAGGGCTCTGCCTGGCATCACCAGGGGCACTAAGACAGTAATGAAAAGGGGCACATGTATCAAGCATCAAAGCTCTGAGAAGTGACTGATATCAGGCTTTCCAAATGCTTACCATTTGTAGATTCTATTCTTAAACGCATGAGATGGGTATATTTGGCATACATAGGAGCAGCACACCTGCCCCAGCTGGCCCATCTATCCCTTCCACACCAAGCTGTCACTGGCTTCTCTGTCTGAGTAAACACATACATGTGGTTATACCTTAGAGGAGAACTTTTGCAACTCACATAAGAAAACCTTCAGATCCCTGACTATACCAGTTATGGCCCAGTTCCATTCACCCTTCTATTGAATTATCTATTGATCTAGCCGCCTAGCCATTTATTTAACAACATTTTATTGAGTACCTACATGTAACTCAATGCCTACTATGTAAAGCATCAAAAATACAAAGATGAAAAAAATACATATTTTCTCTTGGAGCTCACACTTTAGTGGAATAGACAAACAGTGGGGTTTTTTTTGTTTTTTTTTTTTT
>PVLC010046993.1:0-11253 GCA_004027655.1 Graphiurus murinus
CAGGGGTATTCTCCCTCCAAGCTACACCTCCAGCCCCCCTTTTTCTTTCAATTCGTTATTTTGAAACAGGGTCTCACTAAGTTGCAGAGTGCCTCACTAAGTAGCTGAGGCTGGCAGCGAACCTGAGATCCTCCAGTTTCTCCCTCCCAAGTACTAGTATTACAAGCATTCTCCACCATACCATGCTAACCTGTGATTCTTTTATCTCAACCTCCCAAGTCTTGGGACTACAGGCTTGTGTCACAATACCCAACCTTAGTACATGCTTTTAAAGAATCTTTTAAGAAATTGCTATTTGCTTGAAAATAAAAAATTCCCACTTTTCATGAAGTAGGAAACAGAGATAGAATAATAAAGTGAGCTCTCATGACTTTATCTTGGCACCACTTCTTTCATTTCTAACCTGATAATTGAGCAAATTGGGTAATGTTTTCTTAAATCAGGTCCCCTCAGTCATACATTCCTTATGAAACATATTAAGTATCTGAAAGATGCCAGGCACTGTGTAAGGATAAATTTATATGAATTATATTATGCAATATTCTAATCAATAATGATGGTAAATGTATATTTTTCATTTATAAATGAGGAAATTATAAAAGTTCTTAAATCCATTGTCCAAAATTATTCATTCAGTCTAGTAAGCATCTATAGATTCCCAAACTTATTTGGTTCACCATCTCCTTTTCAGGAAAAAAAAAAATTACTCTCTGCTCTCCTAGAAATCTACCTTCTTTGAGAAAAATAAATAAATAAATAAAGATGCAGATGCAGTGACAAATTTGCACTCTTTTATGTATATTTGTTCCAGCATAGCACCACCATCCTGGGAGTTATTGCCCTCTTTGAGAATCTATGTATGTTTAGATCTAGGATGTAAGTCAGGCTTGCCTGGCTAAGATAAGGCTCAAACTCTTACTTTTAAACCAACCCAGTTCCTCTGGTAATGTCGGACTTTCATATCAAAGTATTGTAAATTTGAATGCAAGTTAATATTCACTATAAGAAAACTTTTTATTTTCTATTTCAATTTACTTATACTTTCTAACTATGCATTTAACATTTACACAAAATAAGGAAAAGTGCAAATTGAATAAGTGAAATCATGATAATAAAAAAACATTTTTACTCACCAATCTTATTTAAAATGATATAAAAAAGAAAAAAAGGTTTGCAGATATTTTAAAGTATTAAACACTGCAATATTTTATTTCTGTTCCAGATTACAAATTTTGTGGTAAAATCAATGTAGCAAAAATCTATATCAACTTTCCTTCATTTGAGACAGTACTTATTTCCCCTTAATCAAACTTACTTTCTTTCTTTTCTTTCTTTCTTTCTTTCTTTCTTTCTTTCTTTCTTTCTTTCTTTCTTTCTTTCTTTCTTTCTTTCTTTCGTTCTGGGGATTGAACCCAAAGGAATTCTAACTCCAAGCTACACCCCCAGCCTTATTACAGACCTTAGTCACCATGCCCTGCTTCCCATTCATCTGTGAAAAATAGTTTTATGAGATATTGGATTTGCTACTCACAGTTATCTTCTTTCAGCATTTCTTTCTGGCATACATGGTTTTATGGACTGTTTTAATAAAATCATCACCGAAAACATCCCCTGCACCCTCAGCTGGCCCCTGACTGAGCAGCTGATACTTGGTGTAGTATGGCAGGATTAAGTGAGTTCTCTCAATACTCCTCTGGAGTGGCAGCCCTGGGAGGAACAACCCAAAGTGGAGATGTGGACCCTGGCCTTCCTGTTGTTCCCAGTAACAGCTTATCTAATGGCCTGGTCCCTGCTGGAAGATTGGGACAATATAAGTCCCCATTCAGAAAAAGTCTGGAAAGCTTTAAAAGTGCTAGACTCACATGTTCCAGTTTGCATCTGTAGCTCTGCTGGCTGAACAGAACACAGATGATGGCAAGGCTGAGGCTGGAATCTGAGGCAGTGTGTCCCTAATGCCTGTACTGATGGAAATCTTTGTGGAGCACACCTCCTGTCCTCCCCAAAAGGGGCCAATGCTGAGCAGAGGAAAGGAGGCATAGACTCTGGGGGTGCAGTGACTGGCTAGTCTGTGGCAGCCCCAGGCCTGCTTCTGGGAGGAAGTTATGCACACAACCAACGTTGGGTACAGAAGGCCCAGCCACACCTCTACACTGGACAAGTTAAAGGGACTTTGAGCTCAGAAGAATTCAAGGAAACTTGAAGGCTGCCTGCCAGCATGGACAAAAACAAAACAAAAAAACGGGGCTAAGACTTGGCGAGAGGCCATCCCCACAGTCACCCCAGGATAAGTGCATTCAACAGCTGCTGGATGCAATGGAGAAGCAGCAGCAACAGCCCTAGACACCATTGCCTCCCTGTGAAGGAAAGATAGTACAACAGCCCAGTAAAGTATGTTTGGCACTTTGCCAGTAGCTTTGCCCAAACCAAAGCCAGGAGGATTGTAAATGTACAGCAGTAAAATTACTGGGGGAAGGAGGGCATAAGAAAATTGAAAAAAAACAACAACAACAACAAAAACAGTACTGAAACTAGAAGAGGCAGGTGTAATCTGCCTGACTCTTAGCCCATTCAACTTTCCCCTGTGGAAAACTCTAATGGTTCCTGGCAAAGGCCACTGTACTATTGGGAGTTAAATAAAGTGATACCACCTTTGTATGCATTGATACTCAACATTTCAGAACTAATGGATCACCTGTCACATGAACTGGGGCATTATGTTTTAGCCTCCTGGCAGAAGCCGAGGGTGGCACAGGATTGCCTCTTGGCAGAAACCTGAAGCTATATGGTTGTTCCATTATATTGGTGATGTTATGCTAATCTCTGATTCTCTTGCAGAGCTAAAAGCAGCTGCATTCAGCCTCTGAGCTGCTCTCTAGGAATAGGGGTGGGTTGTCAACAAAGACAAGTTTCAGGGATTTGATATTCTGTCAAGTTCTTGGGGGTTGTCTGGTTGGGTAAGACAAAGGTGATACTCAAAGCAGTTATAGATAAGATACAAAACTATCCTTGATCAGGGACTGTCAAACAGTGCAGGTACTGGGTCAGTGATGGTTCAGGTCACCTACCCTATTGAAGGTTGGCTGAGGTACTGGACTTGGAGCTCCAAGACAGGTGTAATCACAATATGCAGACTGACAAAGTGGGGTGCATACTTAGGGATAAGGTCCAGATCTCAACCCCCTCAGATAGGGATAGCCCAAATGCCTACTCTGACAAAGTGAGGTTCATACTTTAAAAAAAAGCATGGTTTTCTGAGCAGATACATACTTTGCTGGGGCCAGTATAGTTCCTAGAAATACCCCCCTCAGAACCCACAAAAGTGGGAAACTCCCCAAATCCTTATGTGAAAGAGAAAGCTTTACTGGGGCCAGTGCATTTCCAGGCAACAGCACCCTCAGAACCCATGAAAGTGGGAGATGCCCCAAATCTCTATGAGGAAGGAAGAGCCCCTCTAAACACAAAAGCATGGTATGCTGATGGCTCCTGTCATGGGCACCTTCCCACGTGGGTAGCTGTGGTCACTAAGAAAACATTTTTGGATGAGACCGATGCCAGATTCTCCAGCCTCTGGACTGAGCTCCAGGCAGTCTGGTTAATTTTTATGAAAGAGACTCAACCTTACAGTTTGTACAGACAGTTGGGCTGTCTTCTGGGGGACTGCCTTATGGGCAACACAAGACTGGTTGATTGGGCACCAGCCATTGTCGGGCAAGAATATACGAGAAGACCTGTGGAAACGAGTCCTCTGGGAAGGAGTGGGCCCAAAGACTGAAACAACAATAAAGGATGTAACATGTAATTTATTTTTTCCAGCCACATAGGCAAAGATAGTTAATGACCATCTCCAGGAGGAGTCCAGTAAGTTCTGCCAGATTGCAAATGGGTCTTTCTGTAACACTTGAAGAGTTTGTAGCTCCATATTCATTTCCATACATCATGTTCTGGGGCACAGTCCTTGGCTGACCACCGGTAATGCTGCTGCCAATGTTTTAGCCAAAGTTTGGGCTCTCTGGCTACCATTGGAGCCCTTGGCAGCAGCAATATGGTTACATAAAAAATTAAAACATGTAGGCACTTGCACCATGGGGCTTGTAGCCATGTGGTGGGGATTGCCTCTTAACCATCTCAAGTGCAAAATCTGTACAGCAGTATCTTTAATATGGAAAACATCACCAGCAGCAGGTATAGTAAACCTTGGTGGAAATGAATATGGAAGTACAGATTCTTCAGCTCTTACAGAAAGGTCCATTCCATGTACAATCTGGTGGAACTCACTGGGCTCCTCCTGGAGATGGTCATTAACTATCTTTGCCTGTGTGGCTGGAAAAAATAAGTTACATATTACATCCTTTATTGTTGTTTCAGTCTTTGGGCCCAATATAATGCTTTCTGGGTCAAGTCTCACACCACCACCTCTACAAAGATGATGGCAGTCCCCCAGTAGACAGTCCAACTGTCTGTACAGACATGCAAGGTTGAGTCTCTTTCATGAGAACTAACCAGACTGCCTGGAGTTCAGACCAGTGGCTAGAGAATCCGGCACCAGTCTCATACTAAAATGTTTTTATAGTGGCCACATCTACCCACATGGGAAGCTGCCCATAACAGGAGCCATCAGCATACCATGCTTTTTGGGGCCCTATGGGGCCCCAGAAGAAGTACAGAGCAGCAGTAAGGACATGACTCCTCTCACCCTGAGCAGTAACAGATGTGCACACATGTCATGTAGTTGCAGATGTGTATAAGTACAACTAGGCAAAGCATGGCATGCATGCGTATGTCACCCTGACATGGATATGTGCCACATTTTGCCCAACATCCTATATAAAGGACTATCTTGGAAAATAAAGCTTCTGTTTGTTGTTTTCCTAATGGTGATTCTGCATATCTTCTTTTATCTGGGGACCTTACCACTGAAACCTCTGAACTCTGCACCCCTAGCTGGCCCCTGACAGGCCCCTGACAATTGTTGAAGCTTCTGTTCTTTTCTTTCTTTCCTTTTTTTTTTTTTATGGTAGCTTTGGGAATTGAACCCATTGGTGTTGTACCACTGAGTATATCCCCAGTACTTCTTTTTTTTTTTTTTTTTAAATTTTGAGACAATGTCTTACTAAATTTCTGGCCTTGATCCTCCTGCTTCAGGCTCTAAAGTTGCTAGGATTACAAGTGTGTGCCACCATGCCTGGTTTGAAGTATCTTTTTGAAAAGCACTTTATAATCTTTGTCACATAATTACAACATTGGATTCACCATAGACTTGGTATAAATTGAATATATTTTCTCATTCAAATTGTGAATTTCTTAGTTCTTGGTGTGATAAGTGATTTCCAATAGTAATATAGAAATTTGTATGTTATAAAAGTAGAAGCTGGTTCCTGGTCCTATTTAAATATTTTATTTTAGCAGCCAATCACTCTGATCAGACTTCAGACTTAGGATATGGACCCTATCTTACTTTTGTAGGTTGTAGTTAAAACGGCAGGTTAAATTTCACAGCATTTTTGGTGTTATCTTGGTCTTCTTGGTATCTGGTGCCCCTCAGGCTCCCATTAATGTTTCCTGAAGAGATAAAAGAGGTTTGTCCAGGCCTCATGTCCCTTGGTGTACACAGGTAGGACTATTCCATTCAGTGCTTTCCTGTTTCTGAGAAGCAGGAGAGTCTTGTCCTGTAGGAAAAAGGAGGTTCTTCCCACCAGTTCACCAACTAGACCCATATTAACTATCTTAGTCATCAGAGACATAAATCCAGGAGTATATATAACGATAATTAATCATCTTATTTTTATTTTAGAGGTTTTGTTCTTATTGTCAGCTTATTGAGAATTAACATTGAGGTAAAATGAATAGAACATTTATAAATTTCTTAACAGTGTACCAATTTTATTCCTTCAATATATTATTTTAGTGCTTCCCATATTAGGAAATTCTAGTTTTAATTTTGAATAAGTTTGATTTTACAGTAGGATTATAGTGAGGAATAAATTACCTGGGCTATTTAAAAACCTGAAACTTACCTAGCAGCTTTTATATTTATTTTTTAATTGTTGCTAAAATAGTTGAATTAAAGTTAGTAAGGAAACTCTTAAGTAGGATTTGGCCTAAATGGAATGTGTCCCTTTTGAAAAATATAGGGGGCAGTATGCATTATTGGAGAGAGAGGAAGAAAACTATTATAAAGTACAAAGTGAAGTGGTGGAAGGTATACTGTTGAGAGATTTGCCTCTTTCAGTTGTATAATATTTAATAATTTAACTTCTAATAACCTCAATCCCATATTCGAGTGAAAGGAAAAAGTGATATTCATGCTTTCTCCAAAAGATGAAAATTGCCAAGATAATATTTATAATTCCCTTAATACATTATTATGTATAAGATATGTATTCACTAAGTATTTGCTGCAATCAATACTATTACTAAGAAAACTTTTGATGAAGTAAAACCGAGGATGAAGAAAAATGGTTAAAAATGAAACTCAACTTTTAATTTTATATTGTCCTAAATAGGAGCGACTTAGAGACTTAGTATGGACAGTAAGAAAACTTCTGTTGCCTGAGGGGAATCTCACTGGGAGAAGAGAAACTCATTCCTATTCTACCTTGATCTATCAACAACCCTTGAAACTTTCAAGCTTCCTTTCCTCCTTAAATTCTTTCTAAGCCTGACTTCCAGGATGTCACACTGTTTCATTTCTAGTTCCTGCAGCCAACATCACTTTTCAGCCACCTTTGACACTTCTTTCTAATTTTCCTAATTTGTCAGTTATTGTCTCTTTTTGCTGCTCTCCTTTTATTTTTTCTTTTAAAATTTATTTATTTTTAATTGGTGCATGGTAATCATACATCTTTGTTAGGTACAAGCTGGTAAAGGCATACATGCACACATTTCTCATTTAAAACCTTCCCCAATTCTCACCCCACTCCCTCTTCTCCCTCCTTCTCAAGTTCAGTTTAGTGATTGACTTTGATGTGTTCCTGAAAATACATCATGCTCATTAGGGTGTCCTCCCTCCCCCCATCGCCTTCCTTTAAGTCAAGTTCTTTGCTCACTTAAGGTTTCTCCTTCTTCATCTAGAGTCCCTCTTATGTCCCATTTTCACCCTTGCTTCCACATATTAGGAAAGCATATTTTTTTTTACTTTTTGTGACTGACTAATCTCACTTAACATAATGTTTTCCAAGTCCATTCATTTCCCTGCAAATAACATGATTTTGTTCTTCTTTATGACTGAGTAAAATTATACTGTGTACATATCCCATAGTTTTGTAATCCATTCATCTGTTGATGGACATCTTGGCTGCTTCCATAGTTTTGCAATTGTGAATTGTGTAGTTATGAACATGGATACACATGCATTGGTCTGATAGTTTGGTTTCCATTCTTTTGTGTAGATACCCAGAAGTAGTATTGCTGGATCATACAGTAGGTTCATTCCCATTCATCTGAGGATCCTCCATATTGTTTTCAACAGTGGTTGCACTAATTTGAAATGTCACCATCAATGTATTAGGGTTCCCACTTCTCCACAGCCTTGCCAGCAGTTGTTGTCGATGATTGCCATTCTGATTGGAGTTAGGTGAAATCTCAAGGTAGTTTTGATTTGCATCTCTCTGATTGCTAATGATGTGGAACATTTCCTCATACATTTATTGGCCATTTGTATTTCTTCTTTTGTGAAGTGTCTATTTAGACCCTTTGCCCATTTTTGATTGGGTTATTTGATTTCTTAGCTGTGAATTTCTTGAGTTCTTTGTATATCCTAATTATTAGTCCTCTATCAGAAGAGTAGCTGGCAAAAATTTTCTCCCAGTCTGTGGGCTCTCTGTTGAGGTTCTTGATAGTTTCCTTTGCTGCACAGAAGCTCTTTAGTTTAATGCAATCCCATGTATTGATCTTCCTTTGAGTTGCTTGTGCTTTTGGGGTCTTGTTGAGAAAGTTGTTACCTGTCCCTATGTGTTGAAGTGTTGGGCCTATGCCCTCTTCAAATAGCTACAAGGTCTCTGGCCTAATTTGCAGGTCTCTGATCCATCTTGAGTTGACTCTTGTCGAGGGTGAGAAAGTGGGGTTTATTTCCATTTTCCTGCATATGGCTAATCAGTTTTGCCAACACCATTTGTTAAAGAGGCTATATTTTTTCCATTGTATAATTTTGGCTCCTTTGTCAAAAATCAATTGACTGTAAGCATGTGGGTTTGTTTCTGAGTCTTCTATTTGGCTCCATTGGTCTATGTGTCTGTTTTTGTGCCAATACCATGTTGTTTTTATTACTGTGGCTTTGTAGTAGAGTTTGAAGTCCAGTATTGTGATACCTCCTGCATGGTTCTTGTTGCTAAGAACTACTTTGGCTATCCTGGGCTTTTTGTTGTTCTAAATTAATTTAAAGACTGACTTTTCTATGTCTGTGAGGAATGACCTTGGTAATTTCATGGATATTGCATTGAATCTGTAGATCACTTTTGAGAGAATTGACATTTTGATAATATTTATTCTGCTTATCCAAGAGCTTGGTAGATTTTTCCATCTTCTAAGGTCTTCATCGATTTCTTTTTTTCAACTTTCTATAGTTTTCCTTATAGAGGTCTTTAACCTCTTTGGTTAGGTTTATTCCTAAGTATTTTATTTTTCTGGGAGCTATTGTGAGTGGAATTGCTGAATTTGTTGATCAATTCTATAAGTTTTTTGGTCGACTTTATTGGATCTTCTAAGTATAGTATCATATCATCTGCAAAAAGGGATAATTTTAGTTCTTCTTTCCCTATTTTTACCCCTTTGATTTCCTTCTCTTGCTTTATTGCTCTGGCTAGATTCTCAAGTACTATATTGAACAGAAGAGGTGATAATGGACATCCTTATCTTGTTCCTTTTTTAGTGGGAACTCTTGCAGTTTTTCTCCATTTAATATGATGTTGACTGTGGGCCTATTGTATATTGTCTTTATGATGTTGAGGTATGTTCCTTCTATTCCAATTCTCTGAAGTGCTTTAACATGAATCGGTGTTAGATCTTGTCAAATGCTCTTTTAACATCAATTGAGATGATCTTGTGATTTTTGTCTTTTATTCTGTTTATGTGGTGAATCACACGGATTGTTTTTCATATGTTGAACCAGCCTTGCATCCCTGGGATGAACCTGACTTGGTCATGGTGTATAATTTTCTTGATGTGGTTTTGAATGCGCATTGCTAGTATTTTCCTTAGCAGTTTTGCATCTAAGTTCACCAGCAATATAGGCCTATAGGTATCTTTTTTTTTTTTTGAGCTATCTTTATTTGGCTTCTATATTAATGTGATGTTGACTTCATAGAATGTGTTTGGGAGGGTCCCGTTTCCTTCTATTTCACAGAATCATTTGAGGAGTATTCGGATTAGCTCTTCTATTAATGTTTTATAAAATTCACTTGGAAAACTATCTGGCTCTGGGATTTTGTTTGATGGTAAACTCTTTATTGCTTTTTCTATCTCTTTGATTGCTATTGGTCAATTTAATTTTCTCTATATTCTTGACTCAGTTTAGGAAGATTATATGTGTCTAGAAATTTGCCAATTTCTTCTAGACTTTCCATTTTGTTGGAGTACAGTTTTTCAAAACAGTTTCTGATGATCCTCTGTATTTTCATACTGTCCGTGATAATATCACCTTTTTCATCTTTTATTTTGATAATTTGGCTTCATTCTCTATTTCTTTTGGTTAGGTTGGCCAATGGTTTATCTATCTTGTTTATTTTTTTCAAGAAACCAGCTTTTGGTTTTGTTGATTTTCTGTATTATTTTTGTATTCTCTATTTCATTAATTTCTTCTCTGATTTTCATAATTTCCTGTCTTCTACTAGGGGTTAGACTGTTCTTGTTTTTCAAGTGCTTTGAGCTGTGTCATTAGGTTATTTATTTGGTGATTTTCTGTTCTTCTTATGTGGGCACTCAGTGCTATAAATTTTCCTCTTAGTACTGCCTTTAAGGTGTCCCAGAGGTTTTGATATGTTGTGTCTCTCTTTTCATTGGTTTGTAGGAATTTTTTAATTTTTCCCCTTAGTTCTTCTATGACCCATTCCTTGTTCAGCAGTGTGGGGTTCAGTCTCCATGTGTTTACATGGTTACTCTGGGTCTTCTTAGAGTTGATTTCTAGTTTCACTCCATTGTGGTCTGAAAAGATGCAGGGAATTATGTTACAGTTTTTGAATTTGCCAGTGCTCTCTTTGTAGCCCAGAATGTCGTCTATTTTGGAGAAGGTTCCATGTACTGCTGAGAAAAATGTGAATTCAGGTGTAGTTGGGTGAAATATTCTGTATGTTTTACAGGTTCATTTGGTTTATGGTATTATTTAGGCCTGAAGCATCTTTACCAACCTTTTGTTTAGAAGATCGGTCTAGTGATGTGAGAGGAGTATTGAAGTCTCCTAGTATTAGTGTTTTGGGATCTATGTGTGACTATCATGCAGAGTTTGTTTTATGAAATGACTGCACCTACATTTGGGGCATAGATGTTGATAATTGTTATTTCCTCTTGCTAGATTTTCCTTTTACTAGCAAAAAATGACCTGCTTTGTCTCTTTTGATAAGCTTAGGCTTTAAATCTAATTTATCTGATATCATAGTTGCCACTCCTGCTTGTCTTCGAGTTACATTTTCATGGATTACCTTGCTCCAGCCCTTCACTTTTACTTTGTGGGAATTTTTGCTTGTAAGGTTTGTTTCTTGCAGGCAGCATATAGATGGATTCTGGGTTTTAATCCATTCTGCTACCTTATGCCTTTTTATTGGGGAGTTGAGACCATTTATATTCAGTGTGATTATTGAGAGATGATTTTTTATTCCTAACATTTTGAGTTTTGACTTCTGTTTGCAGTAGTATTTGTTCTTTATTGCTTAGTTGTTTGCTTCCTGGGAATTATTGTTTCTCTGGTTCTGAGGTTTACTTGTTAGTCCTTCTTTGTAGTTAATCTCTTTGAGTATTTTCTCTACTGCTGGTTTGGAAGACATAAATTACTTCAGTTTTTGTTTGTCATGGGAGATTTTTATATCCCCCTCAATTTTGAGAGAGAGTTTTGCTGAGTATGAGAATCTTGGCTGCAAGTTATTTTCTTTCAGAGTTTGGAATATGTTACTCCAGCTCTTCCTGGCTTTCATGACTTGGTTTGGGAGGTCTGGAGTGACTCTAATTGGTTTGCCTCTAAATGTCACTTGGTCTTTTACTTTCGTTGCCTTTAGAACTCTCTCCTTAGCCTGTACATTAGTCAGCTTGATTATTACGTGGCATGAT
>PVLC010046994.1:0-11158 GCA_004027655.1 Graphiurus murinus
AAGTCTGTCACCAAGCTTGGAACTGATGCCTCAAGATAACTCCAGGGGCCTTAGATCTACCATGTTTGCAGACATTCAGCTATCTTGATAAGATTGTTCTGTTTGCAAGAGCTCCTCCTGTCCAGTCCCTTGGCTCTCATCAGAGATATGGAGGCCACCATGGGACCAAACCAGGGTTTCTTGAAGTGGCACTGCTGACATTCTGGGCCTGTTAATTCTTTGCAGTATGAATTTATTCTGTGCACTGTAAGATATTTTAGCAGAATCTTTAACCTTTACTCACAAAACATCAGTAGTAACTTCCCCCTCTCCCAGTTCATGATCATCACACTGTCTTCAGACATTTCAATGTTCCCAAGCAGGCAAATATGACCCTAATTGAGAACCACTAGACAAAACAGTAAACCCACCAGATTCTAATCCCTTTAATCTATTAAATCAACATAAACCAAGCTCAAAGGATCACTAAGTTGATAAATTGCTATTGAGCACGCATATCTGTTCAACTTATATGCCAGCTGCTATATGACAGAGGAGAAAAATGCTGTTCCCCAGTTCTCTCTCCCCTGGTTTCATCCAGTCTCTGCCCAGATGTCAGCTCATCAGGGAGACCAGGCGTGGTGGTATACACCTATGATCCCAGCACTTGAGACAAGAAGATTGCAGGTTTGAGTCCAGGCTCGCAACTTAGCAAGACTTTGTTTCAAAATAAAAAGAGCTAGGAACGTAACTCAGAAGTAGACTCCCTAGGCTTAATCCACAGTACCAAAAACAAAACCAAAAAAAAACCTTCCTGCTCACCTCTGACTCCGCATCTTGTTATTGCTTTTTGTGGTACTTATTTCTCCTGCCATAGTACAGGTATATGTGATTGTTGTCTGTCTCCCCTGTTAATAGAAATTCCACACAAGAAGGGGCTCTGTCCACTGCCGTCTCCTCAGCACCAAGGCCTGTTACTGGCATGTGGGAAGCATCAACAAACTGCTGAGTGAACCTCTAAATTCTTGCCCTGGAAAAATGTACAACTGAGTTGAAGGAGATATGTTTCCTCCAAAATGTTCAAGCTTAGCACATTTTATTCTGATTTTTGGCAGATTCAACAGATTCATAAAGGTTAAAATGAGCTGCGAGCCAGAGTAGGACTTTTCCAACAGCAATTCCATTAATGTCACTATTGACTTTTTTTTTCTACATTAGCATTCTAGGTGGTCCTTTGGATTGCATACTTGTCTGTTAAAACCCAGAGATCCATATGGGACCCTTCTATTTGGCTTTTCTTCTCTACCATAAAGAAAACCCCTTGTCAATGAGAGATCTCCTGGGGAAGTGCATCTTGTTTCTGTTGGTTTTAAGGAGAGCCCGCTTTGGACTGGAGGAAAATAAACACATTTGTGTGTAGCTCTTTTCAAGTGTGCATACACACATGTGCACACACACTCTGGCCTCCATCTTTTCTCCTTTTGTGTATGTGTGTGTGTGTGTGTGTTACTAGGGCTACTCCCAGCCCTATTTTATTTTTTATTTGAAAACAGGGTCTTGCTAAATTGCTGAGAGCCTCACTAAATAGCTGAGGCTGGATGCAAACCTGCAATTCTCTTAGCTTCTCAAGTACTGGGATTACAAGCGTGCACTACCATGCCTGGCTCTCCTTTTTCTGACTGTTGTCTCAAATGCTAGAAAACAAAGACAGTTTGATCAGGATTTTACGCCTTAAAAATGTATTATAATTTAGGACATATAATCTGCAGATGATCCCTAATCTAAAGCTAGATCTGGAATTCCTCCTGGCCATTGCTTCCTCATCACCGAATTCTGCTTATCTGGAAAATACTTGTAAGAATTATAAGAAATGTTATCTCAAAAAACCTCGGTTGAAGATTTTTTTTTTTTTTTTAAATCATAGGCTATCATAGGAAGCCCAAGTTCTATGCATTTAAGGGGAACTTAAGGAAAGGGCTTCTCATACAGAAAGGGATAAAAGCTAGAACTAATTGTGGAAGGCTCTAATCTGAGCATGGTGGCCTGTAATCCCAATACTTGGAAGGCTGAGACAGGAGGATCGCAAGTTCCAGGCCAGCCTCAGCAACTTAGTGAGACCCTTAGCAACTTAGCAAGACTTTGTTTCAAAATAAAATAGGGCTGAGCATGGTGGTACATCTTGTAATCCCAGCATTTGGGAGGCTGAGACTGGAGGATCCGGGTTCGCAGCCAGCCTCAGCTACCTAATGAGGCACTCCGCAACTTAGTGAAACCCTATTTCAAAATAAAGAATAAAAAATAGGGCTGGAGGTCTAGCTTGGAGGTAGAATGCCCCTGGGTTCAATCCCCAGTACCGCAAAAAATAAATAGATAAAATAAAATAGGTCTGGGGTGTATCTCAGTGGTAGAATGTTCCTGGGTTCAATCCTGAGAACCCTCCCTCCCCAAAAAAAAAAATTAGTGGAAGGCTTTAGATCAGTGTAATCAGGAATTTTCTCATCCATGGAGCCACTTAGAAGGACAGGCTGTCCCTGGAGGGCTAACATCACCAGCATCCCCAACTACTGAATATCAGGGTAGCAACTCATGCCGTAGCTAAGCAGCTAAACCAATGACTTCCATCCACAGGTATGGCACAGATTACAAGAGCTTGGGGCCACTGCTGGGAGGCAGAGGCTACCATGCCTCTCCTCCCTCTTCTTTTTTTTTTTTTTTTTTTTTTTTTTTTTTATGCTGGGGATTGAACAAGGGACATTCTACCTCTAAGCTACACCACCAACCCTATTTACTTTTTTATTTAGAAACAGGGTCTCCCCTAGGTTGCTAAAAGCCTCACTAAACTACTGACACTGTCCTCAAACTTTCAATCCTCCTGTCTCACTTCCTCTTCTTTATTACATTCAGTAGCTCCCCTATAGAGCAGAAGACCATAGAAGAGTGCTCCCAGGAATGACTCCTCAGGTCAGTGATTTAGACTCAGCTCTGGGTACTTAAAGTGGTGCATAAGAGCGAGAGGAGGACCCTGAAGTCAGCAGGGCTGTGTCCTGACTCTGCTATTTGAGCAGGATCATCGGCCTCTCTAAGTATCAGCTTCTCATCAGCCAATAGGGGAAATAGTAATACCTGCCTCCTATGGAGTCTGTGAAGACAGGATGAGCTAATGTATATACAGCCCACAGCAGAGCAACCTGGCACTTAGTAAATATTCAACAAAAGGTAGCTGTTGCCAGCATTATCATGATTTTTCCATGCCTCATAATATAATAGATTCACTGAGTGAATCAAAAATTCTGCCCTGCCTACACAGGGAAAGGAATAAGAGAAGACATATAAATAAGTCAATTCATCTCTTATCTGAGATTGAATGAGGGACCAGACAGTGGTGATTTTTATGGTGGAATCTTCTTTATCCATTTTACTTTTTTAGTTATATTTGGGCCTTCTCTTCCAGAGCACTTGCTCATATTGAGAGATTATTCTGGTTCATTCCTTGCAGTATACAGTTCTGTCAACTCCCATTTTGTTTGTGTGGATGCCTAGAAACAGTCTATTTTAGGAAAACTTATTTTTTGAAACAAGATATTGATACAGGTGAGTGTTTCTCTCCTCCAGTTAGGAACTGAGCTACAGTAAGGGATGTAAGTGAGGGTTTGTGCCACCTTCTGGCAGTGAAACCAGTGGAGAGGAGGGGAAGGAGGAAGAGATGGCAATATAAGCATCTAATTTAGGAAGTGGAGATAAGAGGAAACACTACTAGAGTTAAAAGTTGAAAACTATCCCCTCTGTGTGACATACTTTGAATTTTGTAAGGGATAAGCATTGCAGTTGAAAATGCCGACATCTTCCCAAGATTATGTTGGGAATAGCAATAATGCTTCAGGAAGTGTTCTGAGAATTTATAAAACAAAATTCCATGTGCGTTCAAATAATTTTGGGAACAGCTGATGGTATATTATCTACTTGAACCTTAAAATGCAAAGTGGCTTATTAAAGTCATAATAAAGTTTAAAACATTGAAAAAAATTATCCCCTCTGGGTGGTCATCTAGGGACAAAGGACACAGACAGGTAACTAGAATGAACACACCATTCTTCATTTAAAAGACTTTCAAACTGGGTGTGGTGGCACATGTCTGTAATCCCAGTACTGGGAAAGCTGAGATAGGAGGATTACAGGTTCTTGGCCAGCCTTGGCAATATAGTAAGACCCTCAGCAACTTAGAGAGACCCTATTTAAAAAAAAAAGCTTTTCAATACAGTACTATTTGATTCTTAAGCCATGCATGTCACTCTCTTTATTTCCCCCTTTTATTTTCTCTTCTTTTTCATTTTTAATTGAGGAAAAGAGCACTCTCTGAAGTCACATAGGTTTGGCTTTGAATCTTGCTATTGTGATCTTAGGCTCATTCTTACCAGTTTCCCAAGGCTCTATTTCCTCATTGTAATATGAGGCAAACAATTTTATGTCCTATCACATCTTAGTAGTTTTTTAAGAAATCTAAGAAAATACAGTCCCAATGCCTGACACATAGAAATCCTTCAATGAAAGTTTTTTGCTTACTTTAATTACCTAGTTCCCTACATTTCTTCCTGGACACCCCAACCTCTCACCCTTCGTTGTCACAATGTGAACTGAGGTCCCCTCAAGTGTGTTTGCATCTCAGCTCTAAGGTAGAATAGAATGTTTGGCACTTGTTAAAGAACATGAGCAGATGACCCTTGGCCTAAAAGTCGACTCCTTAGAGCAGTGGCTTTGGTGCCAGAGAACCACTGTCTGCACATAGGAAAGGAGAACTCCCACATCCCTACTCTCAGCCACTGGTGAGTGAAAGCAAAGGTGAAAACCAATCAACTTAGAAGCTTCCATGATCTCCTGTTTGTATCCACAAACATTTCCAAGCTAGAGCATTAATTCCTTCTACTAGTGTAATAAGATCCCTCAGTTGTATGATGCGAAGTAAGCCTGTGGTATTGTGATTATAAACCCAGCTACCTGCCACCCGCAGGTGACAGCTGCACCTGTTGAGGCTGGCCAGCTTCCCATACACCCAGGGCACCTGCGCCCTTCTCCACCCTTGTGCCAATGCCCCAGTTGCCAGCTATTGAACAAGAAAATTGAGGGTTTCCTGGTGGGTGTTATTTATTTCAATGGAGAGATTATGCTTTATGCAAAGCACAGAGACCCCAGCCCTGTGGAGGATACAGAGATATATTTAGCCTCAAAGGAGTGTACCATCTAATGAGGGAGATCGATGATCACCATCCAATAGGCAAGGAAGTGAACTAAGTGTTTGTGAGAATCAACTATAGGCTGTACTTGGAATGGTTTGCACACATGGGAATCCTGGTTTGGAGCTGCTCACGCAGGCCTGGAGTAGATAAGCACCAGGTCGGGTGATTATTTTTAAGTGAAAGTAAGTATTCTTCAATTATTTGGGATATTTTATTTTCAGAATGACAGTGAGGGACAGTGGAGTGGAGAGGTGTCTGAAAAGCTGATGGTCCTTACTGAGGAGAGTAGCACCTTATGGGCAGGGTGCTACAGTTCATTATCCAAATAGGAACATTCAAGAGTGAAAGGTAATGAGCATGCTGGAACAGCAGGCACAAACCAGAACTGGCCCTAGTAAACAGACACATGATCTCCGTCCTTACAGGTACTTAGTAATTATACAGGGAACAAAGCCAGTCACCTCCAGACCTGGAGAGCTGAGGAAGAGACTAGATGCCTAACACAATCTCAGTCAAAGCAGCAAGGGCTCATGCAGGTTCAAATGATTCTCAGATGTCTCCCCAGAACACCATGGTTCAGAGTCACTGGCGTGAGAACCCTGGTCTCTGCACATGTCCTCCTCAAAAAGATTACTCGAGCCAGGGGTGGTGGTGCACACCTGTAATCTCACTGCTTGGGAGGCTGAGACAGGAAGATCACAGATTTTAAAACAGTCTCAGCAATTTAGTGAGGCCCTTAGCAACTTAGCAAAACCCTGTTTCAAAATAAAAAATAAAATAGGACTGCGGTGTAGCCTGGAGGTAGAATGCCCCTAGATTCAACCCCCAGCACCACCACCACAACAACAAAGATTACTAGAGGGGCCCATTCTTATCTGTGACTAGTATATATCCATCTGTCTGGCTGGGACTCCTGAAAATGCTTCTCAGCCTAAGTTTTGACCAACCAACTACTTGAAAATCAAATGCCCGTTTGCTGCTTTTCTGGCCCCTTAACTCCTTCTGCGTGGAGCCAATTCAAAGTTTGTTTGGGTTTGGCTTTTAACTGCCTTACCAAAGTTCTTCCTCTTAGAACTGCCCTCCTCTCTCTTGGAACAGTTTTCCACAAAGAGTAACTCTTATTCCACACTCCCTCCACAGTGTAGTAAATAATGTAGAAAATACAGAAAACACTCTGATTTGAGCAGTTGCTGTTTGATCCAGTAAATTAACATTTGATGTGAGAGGAGAATCCTAGTCACTTAGCAATTTACCCCATTCTGTCATTCTGTTCTGTTTTCTGTTCATTCAAAGTGTGTGTGTGTGTGTGTGTGTGTGTGTGTGTGTGTGTGTATGTGTGTGTGTGTGTGTGTGTGTTGTGTGTTGTGTGTTTTTAATGGGGATTGACCCCAGGGGCACTCTACCTTTGAGCTACACCCCAACCCTTTTTTAATTATTTTATTTTATTTTATTTTGAAACAAGGTCTCACTAGGTTGCTGAGAGTCTCACTGTTGCTGAAGCTGGTGACAAACCTGCAGATCCTCCTGTCTCAGCTTTTCACGTACTGGGATTACAAGCATATACCACCATGCCCAGTTTATACTTATTTACTTATCTTTTTCACCATGCTCTGATCTCCTGGAGAACATAAATTACCTTATTAACATAAACTACATTAAAACTACCTCTGGTTTGAACCTACCTGTAGGGATCTCATACATGAGTATGGCCTAATAGAAGGCAAACTCATCCTCCTGCCACCTCTCCTGCTGGTACCAGTTCTCCTTGCAGTCCTTATTCTCAAAATAGCTTTTCTTTTGTGATGTTTATTTATAGCAAAACATCTTCCTCCCAGGCCACCTGAGCAGCTGGGAGACAGCTTCCTCCTCTTTCCCTTCTTATCCCATTGGGACAGCTTCATTGTCGTGGCTCAGCTCTTGGTCTTGTGAGCTCTAGGGGTACCTGATAAATGAGGGAGTGATCCAGAGTCTTCTTTCTAGTGCCTCCAGGCCCTAACATTATTGCTCTTTAATAGCTCTGTGGAAAATGGTTCTCTCCCTCTCCCTCTCCCTCCTCTCCCTCTCCCATTCCCTCTCCCTCTCCTCTCTCCTCGCCTCTCCTCTCTCTCTTGCCAAACTCTGTTATCAGATTTGTTCTTCACCACCAAGTGAAAATCCATCGTTTCAGCAGGAGAAACACTACCCAGGGCTCTACTGGTAATAGAATGTGTCTGTTTCTAACAAATCTTTCCCGTGGATCCTCCCTTTCAGGAATTCATGGATATTCACCAACTCCACTAAGAAACTATTAACACATTCTTTGACCTTTACATTGGATGTGGATTAAATGTTAACCATCACCTGGTTCTGTCCAGTAGTCTCATTCTTCTGCTTAAAAATAAAAAATAGGAAAATCCAAGTCCTTGGGCTATTAAATCAAAGTTCTAGCTATCAGATCATAATACTCATGTTGGAAACAGGATAATGTCTGTGGGTGGCAGAAAAGACATACACTAAGGTGAATCTGTAACCAACATAAACATGTAATAAAACCAAGGTAACTACTACTATAAATTAAATCTCTAAGTCAGGCATAGTGGTGCATGCCTGTAATTCCAGTACTTGGGAGGCTGAGCCAGGAGGATGACAGGTTCTCAGCCAGTAGTGAGACTCTCATCAACCTAGTGAGACTCTGTTTCAAAATAAACATAAAATAGAGAGCTGGGGCTATAGCTTGGAGATAGAATGCCCCTGGATTCAATCTCCAATATAAATAAATAAATAAATAAATAAATAAATAAAGTGAATAAATAAATAGAGTGAATAAATAAATTTGTAGAAAATAAAGGCAGTCATTACAATACAGGCTCTCATCAACCTCCTTCTTCTCCCCTACCACAGAAGCCAAATGACCGTGATCATAAAGTAAGAATGGCACTGGGAAATGGCTTGCGAGCAGACGTGTGGAGAGAATTTATAAAGAGATTTGGAGACATTCACATTTATGAGTTCTATGCTTCCACTGAAGGCAATATCGGATTTATGAATTATCCAAGAAAAGTTGGTGCTGTTGGGAGAATAAACTACCTACAAAGAGTTAAGTATATTGAAAAACAAGAGCATATGTAACCAGTTTCTAGAATAGAGATTTTTTTTTAAATGTTATTATCAGAAGAATTTTTGCTCATTCTCTGTGATAATGATCTCAAAAGGGTCAACTCAATTCATAATAACCCAGTTTCTACTAATAACAATCCATTATCCCTTTGCTACCTGCCAACTTATGTTAACTCTTCCTTCCTTCATTTTTACTTTGACATAGTGAACACATGAAGGTTGCCAGATCCCTAAGTTTATTACCTACTGTAAAACACAGTATTTCTCTTCAACTGTGCTATGCGTCATAATCACCTAGGTAGCTCTTGATATATACAGGTGCAGGGCCCCAAACCCTGGGCTTTGGACTCAGTTGTTACGACATGTTTTGTAGAAGCTGTGCAGAGTGAAGACCAACTTCAAGAGAACTGGGATGTATCTAGGATCTGTTGAGCATTTGCACTCACTTAATCATTCCACCAGAAGGGTGTTTCTTATTTTTAAGCTGCTCACATAGATAACAGTCTGTACTCCTTCTTGGTTGTTTTATTACCTAGGGTCTCTGGACACGTCATCTGTCTTTTTTGTACTCACGTATTCAGTCTTCTAGATGAGAAAATGTACTGCAAAATTCCAGGAACATTCCATGAATGATGCAGAACTTTTATTGGCTTACACAGTCACTGATGTCATCATGCCTCTAAGCAGTTCATCCTGCCTGGCCATGAACCATTCACACTGGAGCTCCCAGGCAACCTTTGTCCCCTGGGACTGACCAACAGAGTACAGAAGCCAGTAATCCATGTGCATAAGGGCTCTGGCTCTGAAATCCCAGCACCACCTCATACTAGCTGAGTGACCTTAGGCAAGTCACTCTTTTTCCTTAGGCCTCAATCTCATCATCTTAAAGAGAAAATATTAAGCCCAGTGCCTAGCCCATACTTGATGTTAATTATGACTGTCAAAAGGATTAAATAATTTACACACACACACAAAAACAGCCCTTAGAGGCCCAAAGCCTGTCATATAAGAGCCTTGGGTAATTGTTAGCTCTAATGATTATTGACATTCTACGTCTTATATTCTGACCTGAGCTTAAGGCATTCCCAGTCCCAGGGGCCTCTCTGATGATGGCAACCAAACCCCACACTACACAGGACTCTCCAGTGTTCTCCAGACCCATGTGTTCAATACGGTAGCCACTAGCTATGTGTAGCTATTTAAATATAAAGTATATGAATAATTTTTTTTTTTTTTTTTGCGGTACTGGGAATTGAACTCAGGGGCATTCTACCTCCGAGCTATACCCCCAGCCCTATTTTTTATTCTTTATTTTGAAACTGGGTCTCACTAAGTTGTGGAGTGCCTCACTAGGTAGCTGAGGCTGGCCGCGAACCCGGATCCTTCGGTCTCAGCCTCCCAAATGCTGGGATTACAAGCGTGCGCCACCACGCCCGGCTTAAAATTTTAAATTTAGTTCTTCATTCACACTGTCAAGTAGTCAATAGCCACATGTGGTTAGAGACTAACATGTGAGCAGAGTAGATTTAAAACATTCCCATCATCACAGAAAATTCTACCAGGCAGCTCTGCGGCAGACTGAGAATGGAATTCCTACTGCTCACTGGAACCACTGCCGAGGGGGTCATTCTCTTCCAGTTAGAGGCAGTCCAACCTGGAATGGCCCAAACCTTGGAGACCAAGGCTACCTGAGTTCAGAAAAATGGGGATGGCCAGGCATAGTACTGTATGCCTGTAATCTCAGTACTTGGAAGACTGAGACAGGAGGATCTCAGGTTGGAGGCGAGCCTCAGCAATTTTGCAAGATCCTCAGCAACTTAGCAAGACCCTGTCTCAAAATAAACAATAGAAATGGCTCGGGGTGTAGCTCAAAGGTAGAATGTCCCCAGCACCAAAAAGAAAAAGAAAAAAAACCAGAAGGGGTGGGGTGGGGGGCAAGCAAGCCATCAATGTTGCTACTATTGGCCCTCAAAAAGAAGTTATGAAGAAACTTGTTTTTACCAAACCTCCTTAGAAACTGGTGTCTTACATTACTAGTTCCTTGCTTTTTTATCCATTAATTGCTGTGTTTTATTAAACAAAACCATTTTTTAAACTTTTTTTTTTTTTTTAAAGAGCAAGATGCCCCTGAAACTGGTGTGGAAGGAAGCATTAGTCACCACCCAGAACTTTTCAATACTCTTACAAATGAGTAAGATCTACATGTATTAACCACAAATGCCACTTTTTTTAGTGAAGTTTTCTGCTCCTACTAAAGCATATGAGTGGTTACTTTATCCCATAGACATGGATATAAATTTGAAATGGACACAGTAATCATGGATAACAATTATATCCAAATACTGTCATATTTGCAGTTTTCTAATAGGGGAACTAATATACTTAGTATTGCTTTTACTGAATTACTTAAATTTAAATTATATGCCATTAGACTGTGTATTAACTATGATACAGTTTAATATTTTGTGTGTGTGTAGTACTGGGGATTGAACCCAGGGGCATTCTACCTCTGAGCTACACCCCCAGCCCTATTTTATTTTTATTTTGAATCTCACTAGATTGATAAGACTCTCACTACTTACTGAGGCTGTCCTCTAACCTTCAATCCTCCTGTCTCAGCCTCACAAGTACTGGGATTACAAGTGTGCACCACCGCCGGGCGTGGTGGCGCACGCTTGTAATCCCAGCATTCGGGAGGCTGAGACCGGAGGATCTGGGTTCGCGGCCAGCCTCAGCTACCTAGTGAGGCACTCCGCAACTTAGTGAGACTCGGTTTCAAAATAAAGAATAAAAAATAGGGCTGGGGGTATAGCTCGGAGGTAGAATGCCCCTGAGTTCAATCCCCAGTACCG
>PVLC010046995.1:0-11245 GCA_004027655.1 Graphiurus murinus
CCCCAAAAACAAAAAAAAAAAAAAAAAAAAAAAAAAAAAATTTAAAAAAAAACAATCCCCAGTACTGAAAAAAAAAAGAATTAATACATAGGATGACATTAAACTAAAAAGTTTCTACTCATTGAAGTAATACATCAATAATCTGAAGAGAAAGCCCACAGAATGGGAGAAGATCATAGACTAATATCTCTAAAAAACAAAATACAATATCCATCAACAGATGAATTAATTGCAAATTATGGGATATAATGCAATGGAATTCTACTCAGTAATAAAGAAAAACAAAATTATGTCATTTACAGGAAAACGAATGGGCCAGGATAAGATTATGTTTAGTAAGATTATCCAGCCATGGAAATTGAAGACTCATATATTTTCTGTAACTTGAGAAAGCTGGGGCGTAATCTGCATACCAGACAAATTAGAGATAATGGAGGAAAAACTCCAGTGAAGCCAAGGTGATCTTTTGGAAGGGTGGCAGGGAGAGGGAGAATCAATGAAGGTATCACGTCCATTAATATTGTGTACCTATTTGAGAATACCAATGCCAAACTCAATATCCTGTATGGGCAAGGGAGGAGTCCCGAGGGAACCAGGGGAAAACTCACCAAGTGTTGCATGTATGTATAACACCATCACTAGGAATTACATGATGATATGAGACTATAATATACTAATAAAAGTGTAAGAATAAAAGTATTATCATCACACAAAAATAAAATTGTCTATTAGTCATTTATTTGCCTCTTCTGAAAATATTCTAAAAAATCCTCCTCCTATTTAAGTATAATTACATATCTTTTGACCAACACCTTCCCAGCCTCCTCTTCCCTCGAACTACTAAGGCTCCTGGTAACCAATAGCTTATATTCATTTTCTATAAGATAACTTGCTTCCAATTGTACACATATGAGTAACATCATTTGATATTTGTCTTTGTCTCATTTTACTTAATGTTCCTCAGGTTAATACATGCTGTGAAAAATGACAGAATTTTCATAATTTTGTGGCAAAACCTATTTCATTATCTCTACATATGTTAACCTCTCTTTGTTCATCATTTTTCTAGAGACTTTCAGATTGAGTCCATACCTTTGGTTTTATGAACAGCTTTGTGATAAATGTGGAAATGCAGACATTATTTTGGAATTGTGTTTCATGTACTTTGGATATATTCCTAGTGGTGGAACTTGTAGGTCATATGGTAATTCTACTTTTAATTTTTGAAGGAACCTTCATGCTGTTCTTCCATAATAACTGTACTAATTTATGATCCCACTAGAGGTATGTAAGAGTTTACTTTTATTAACATCCTCACTGGCCCATTTTATTTTGTACCAGTGATTATAGCCATTCTAAGATGATTTTCTTGATAGTAGTGATGTTCAGTGATTTTTTCAAATATCTGTTGAACATCCACATATTTTATTCTGAGAAATATTCAAATTCTTCCTCATTTTCAAATAAGGTGGCTTTTTCCCTTGTTATTGAGTAGAGTTTTTTTTTTTTTTTATAAATTTCCAATATTAACTTGTTATTAGATGTATAATTTACAAATATTTTCTCCCATTCTGTAGATTGTTTATTTCACTGATTATATAATTTTCTGTGCAGAAAGTTCTCAGATTGATTTGATCTCTTTTGTCAAATTTTCTTCTACTTTTACTTTGAGTCCATATTCAAAGAAATTATTGCCTTACCAGTATCATGATACATTTCTCCTGGATTTTCTTTTCATGTTTATGTAGTTTCAAGTCTTTCAAATAAGCCTTTATTTTCATTAGATTTATATGGTGATAGGATCAAATTTTATTCTTCTTTATGTGGATATCCAGTTTTCTCAATCCCATTTTATGAAAAACTATCCTTTTTCAGCATCATTATGGAAGATCAGTTGGCTATAAACACATTAGTTCATTTCTAGGCTTTATTCCATTCCATTCATCTATGTGGACAATATCATGCTATTTTGGTTACTATAGCTTTGTAATACATTTTGAAATCTGATGATGTGATGCCTACTGATTTATTCTTTTGCTGGTGATTGTCTTTGTTATTTATGGTCTTTTATGGTTCCACATGAGTTTTATATTTGTTTTTCCCAGTACTGTAAAGATTGTTATTGGTATTTTTACAGGGATTGTATTGAATCTTCTGATTGGTTTATGCAATGTGGACCTTTTAATAATATTAATTCTTCTATCCAATGAATATGAGATACATTGACATTTCTATGTGTCTTTTTCAATTTTCTTCTTTTTGTGGTAGAGCTCTTTCATCTTCTTGATTAAATTAAAAAGAGGGCACTCATATGAAATGACCCAATATTATTCATAATCAATTATGAAATATGTCTACACATTGATATAGAATAAAGTGAATGTTAAGAAAAATATAGTGCCAATTATTTCTGAGAAACAGCACAGGTATTTGATCAAAAGAATAAATAAATTTTGTGAATACAAATATTACACCCAAAATTTTGGAAGAAATCCCTGGTTTTAACAATTGTTTGGACACCAGGAATTCCAAAAATCACTGGCCTCATGGTTTGGGACAAGAAATATAAGACTGGAAGCCTATTTATTGTATTATTAATTATATCATCAATTGTATTTAATATTATTATTGATTGTATCATTAATTTATATAATTATTGGGATAAATTTAACAATGGTGATCCATGTATTATTTCTGTATCTATTCCTATACTTTAAACATTTGCCTCAAACATGTCTGTATAACCAGAGTCTGAATGTTACAGGTTCCCTTTCCCAGAAAATTGAGGCCAAAGTAGAGCTGGGATCAATATTCATGAGAATAGTGTAGTGTAATGGAGCAGAGAATTGGATTTGAAGCAGAAGTATCAAGAACTCAGTTAACCACAGAGAGAGCTGATCCTGCGGTGGCTCTTCAAAGTGTTGGCATGGCAAAAAAGACCACACTTTATGCCCTGCTACTTTAAATGTCTAAACACAGACTGCCAAGGCAGAGAACATGTCTTTGGGAAAAGTAATCTTTAGAAGTAATTCTTAAAGAGGTATGTAAGCGTTAGATGAGAAAGCACTCAAAGAGGGTTGGATGAGAAACATCTAAAAATTTAGGATAAATATTTAATCTTGAAGAGGATATTTCATGATGTAGCACAATGACACTATACTGATAATGCTTGAGGTGTCCTGCTTTTTCAAAAAAATCTAACATGTGCCCTTGATATTCAGGGTCTAAACAACAGTAACCGTGGTATTCAATGACCCAATATTATTCATAATCAATTGTGAAATATGTCTACACATTGATATAGATAATTGTAATAAATTAACCAATTGAATTTCCATTTTAAGTTTCACTCTAGTATAAATTCCTTAGAATTTTTAAAGTCTATGAGTCAGAACCTTCCATTCTCCTACTGGACATATTTCTTTTTTTTTGAGGAAGTAGTTTTCACAGATCAAATATATCTTTTTATATACAAATATTACTATTGTTTTCTTTTTATAATCCAAAAATTAAATTCATATATTTATAGAACTTATCTGTTAGTAAGCTTTCCAAAAATCAATATAGTACTATACCTTAATATAATGATAAATAGCAGGAAATGCATTTATAATTAAATAGCATGCATTTCAACATACAAATATTTAGACATGACAAAATCAGAAGATTTTTAATATCTTTTTAATATTTTTTTAATATCTCCAAAATTCCATACCACACCCAAGTACAATTATTACAGTGTTTGCTCAACCCTATGAAGCCTGGAGAAATTGTTAATCACTGGTTGTGTTGCTGGTTTGCACGTATAAAAGACCAGCCAAGTTTCTGAATCATATCTATTATTCTCCTATAGGAATGGGCACATTTCTTTTGAAGGACATTTTATTTGCTGAAGAATTTACAAAGTCTCACCTATTCTGGTTTTTGTTGTCATTAAATATAAAATAACATCAATCAAATTGCTTAAACTTCTTTTGTTGGCATATGTACTCCTCATATAGATTGTTAAGCTATATTTAACTCTTAATTTTCTGCTTAGAATATCTGAAACATACAGGTCAATTAAATATTTGGAGTACCAATTATCTCATCTTTCAGTAAAATATATATATATATACATATAGTAATATATACATATATGTATATATGTATATGTATATTAGTAATATATGTATATATTATATATATATGTATATATTACTAATGCCTGTAGGGTTTCATAAGCCTGTAATCCCAGTACATTGAGACATGGGGATCATGACTTCGAGGCCAGTTATGTGGTAACTTACCAAGACCCTCTTTCAAAATAATAAAGGCCCAAGGGTGTACTTCAGTGATTGAATGCCCCTAGATTCAATTCCCAGTACCATCCCTGACCCTTACAGAAAAAAAACTGTCAATAATCATTGTTGTGAGAATTCAAAGAAATAATGTGCCGACAACCCAACTATCAACATAGCATGTGAGCGAGACAAAATTACTGATTCTAGAATCATAAGCTCCAAGATAAAATAGGGAGTAATAAATGATAAGTGTAATGAAGTACATAGACACATGTTAGATTTATATATAGATGTCTTCCTACATTGATAGCATCCATAGATTAATACTGATGGGTGAAAAATGTGGATTAAGAGAAAATTGGATTCTAGTATTGTTTTGTGACAATGTCTAATTATCTTTTCCAGTTGTACTCTGGCAATATCATTAGGAGATCTCACAGGTGAAGAAACCATATGATTTATCACCTAACAAAGGGTGCCTAAGATAAAAAGGGAATGTGATTAATAAAGACACTAGAAAAATAGGAATAGCTCAGAGAGCACCAACCAAATTAGGAGCCATTGTCACCTTAATCATGAGTTTTACCATCTTACTACATTGAAGCCTATGGTTACAATAAACTTGACAAATTTAATATTGCTCTATTGTTTCCTCTTGTCAATTTAACTCATCAAATTTACTTTAAAATTCTTCATTATAATTTAATTTGGTTTAATTAGTGACATTCTTATTTTTGTGTCATGTTATATTCTTTTGATCCAAAATTTCATTACTTGAAAAATTTAAATTCTTAGGATTTTACTGGTTTTATCAAATACAGAAACATTTATTGATTACTTTTTATACTTAACATATAAATGATTGCCATCAGAAACTATATTTAATATTTTAGAATAAAATATTAAAATTTGGTTTAGTTTATCATTTTCAAGATTATACTGTTAATACTATTGCTATCTTACAGAGGAAGGCATGAATTTTATAGCCAAAAGACTAAGTTTTAGGGGCATATTGATTTAAACTAAAACCTCTACTCTTCTACTTGTATACACACTGTACAACATGGGACATAATGCTCAAATAATTTGTTTTTCCATGTTGAATATGGGGTACAAAACATTGACCCTGTAAAATATTGTTTAAACATTAAGATATTATTTTATAGGTAATTTATTTAAACATACATAATTTCATTTTGTATATTTTAAACTATTGAGCATAAACAAGGTTTGTAAGTCATTTATTTATTTATTTACTTACTTACTTAATTTACTTACTTACTTACTTACTTACTTACTGTTACTGGGGGTTGAACCCTGTGCCATTCTACCGCTGTGCTACATAATTAGCCTATTTTGTAATCTGGTCTAGCTAAGTTTCTAAGGCTGACTTCCAACCTGCAATCTCCTGTCTCACCCACTCAAGTACTGGGACTACACCATCCCTGGGAAAATATTTCTCATATGAAAATGATATCTTTCAAGCTGCACATAAATTAGTACTAAAATATTACTAAATTATTGTGTCTTAATTATTAAGCTACACATAAATTATTACTAAATATTACTAAAGTATTGCATCTTCTTCCATGTTACCGATTATATGCCAGTAAATGCAAAGTATTTAATCCTACATATTGTTTGTATTATTAAATTCCAGTGATGTATATCCACCTCCATACTTTATGATCCTTTCTTTTGAATATTGTACCATCTCCATGAATTCAATAGAGCCAAAGTCGTACTCACTATTTTTCAGCTCTACCTTAGTCATATATTCCAAAGGTCAGTGAATCGCATCATTATTTTTTAGTCAACTAAGAAAAGTGTCATTTTCCCTCACCTTACTGCTCTAAATATCTTTGGTAAGTGAGTCTAGATAAGTTTCATTTCTATAATAAATAAGACAGTATCTTTCTTTCCATACCTCTTTAAAACTACTTCTAATCTTTTTTACAAATGCATTACTGTCTACAATCTAGGTTCACAAATAATAATTTCTAATTATACCTTCTTAATTCCTTTGTCCTTACTATGGCCAGACAAACCTAGAATGTCAGTATATGTCTCCCCTTTTCTTTCTGCTATTTATCTTTATGAAGCTAGAAATTCATTGTTACTATATGATCAGTAAATCATTAAATTGCTACATATACACTACCCACAAATACAAAAGTTTTAAAACCAGATTAAATATTCAAGCGTGAAAAGCCAGGACACCTGGATATTACCCTAAGCAACCTCCTCCTGCTAAGCCTCTACCCTGACTTTCCACATATTTTCCTCCAGGAAGTGTTACATCTCCCTCAATTTCTTAACTCAATACTTTAAACAAATTCTTTGGACTTCTTTCTCTGGTATAGAGAATCCAAACTTGACTTTTCTCCACATCACACTTTCCTGTTCCCCTAAACCTATATTTTGCTATCTATACTAAAAAGTTCCTACTTTTAGACATAGAGTTTCAGCTTGTATGAGATAAATTATCTGTTTAAGGTAGACATTTTAGCATTATATTCACATAACACCTTTTCTATTAGAAGAGGTGTTATTTTCTTGCCTTGAATCATTAAATACTAGAGTTATAATTTTGTATTTTTGTGTGGTGCTTGGGACTGAACCCAAAGGCATTCTACCTCTAAGCTACACCTCAATTCTATTCTATTTTATTTTATTATTTTGAAACAAGGTTTCATTAAGTTGTTGCGGCTGGCTTAGCACCTGCAATCCTTCTTTCTCAGCATCTCAAGTACTGGGATTAGAAACATGTGCTATAATGCCCAATTGAGAGTTATAGTTTTGATTTCATGGAACAAAATAAGAAAATTTACATTAACAATAAATGAAAGTATTATCATTGTTTACATTTTGCAAGTAAGCCTCTTTTTTGACTTTAGTTTGATAAAGAAATTTGCAGCATTATTTATCAAATAGAAATGTTAAAACTATTTTCAACATCCCTAGGAAACTTTGTTATCTGATGAAAGCATTTGTGTAATGTAATTAAACTGGTGTCAATACCATTTTAATTGTATTCACTTTTACCACATGGTGAACTTTAGCACTAACGATCTATTAGAACCTCCTGAACCAGTCTTACACTAGAATCAAATTAACTTTAATTATATTGTCACAGTCTCTTATAATTTTAATTTCCTTCATACATCTAATTTCTAGATAACAATTTAGATGCCATCAAGGAAAAACAATTGAAGAGAAAGTTGTTATTTTGTATCATTTCTTGTTTTTAATATTGAATGTCTTTATTGTTATAATATTAAAGTTTAAATATTATCCATGGAGATATTTTAGCCACACCTATTTCTTTTTGTTATATCTTAGATGTTATTAACAGGCTGTTTCCATAGAGAATGATAACTTCCTCTGATTCTCCCTAATGGTATAATTAGCCATTTGGAGAATGCTATGCCTGCACTCCAAGCAGCTCAGAAAGAAGAAGTAAATAAAACACTAGAGAAATCCTCAAAAATGAGTGTTGGTGAATAAAGACCTAATTCCTTCTCTCTTCAAAAAGATTCTGAGATATACCCCATAAGATTTTCCAGAAGGTCCACAGCTTGGTTCAACCCTAGATGCCTTCATCAGTAACTCAAATTTATAATCTTTTCTTGGTTTTCTCCTCTACTTATCTCTATTCCCCAATCCTTCACAATTTTATTCTGAAAAAATAATAAATAAAAATAATAATAATTTCCAGATAATATTTGCTACTAATTTTGTTCTTCAGGTCGACATTTGAAGGGCCCTAGTAGAGACCACTAGTCTTTTTAATTGACTTCAGCAATTTAAAGGAAAAAAATTAAATCATGTTCTCTAATATGTAACAAATTCTTACAAAAACACAATATTGTGTTCAAGCTATCTAAAAAGGTTTGTGTAGCATCTCTAAATTTATTACTTATAAATTGCATAACGTTCTTTAGGTCTTTCCATTGTTTGCAATTATGTTGAGATTAGCCAGTCACAGAAAGTGCAGGTATGCCACTGTTAACTTAATTTATATGGTTTAATATTACCATGCATGAATAAAGGTATATATTTAAAAATGAAGTTGCATAATAGTAAATATCTTGAAAGCATTCTGCATAAACATTTGAAATTTACTAAATTGAAGATTCTCTGAATTATTTATTATACATAGTAAGACAGAGTTAATATGAGTAATAACTGTGTTGGAAAATTTAATTAATCATAAATCAAAAACCGAAAGAAAATTATGGAAAAGTGAACTTAATATGTTTGCTAGTAACTTTAGCAACTTCTGAAGTTAAAGGAAGGAGGACAAATGATATTAGTGAGAATGGTGAAGTGAGCAACTTCAAAATCCCAGCCTTCTATAAAAGAAAAAAATAAAAAAAACTTTCATACCTGTCAGTCAGATATGTAAGAATTCTGCACATTAACCCAAATTCTGCAGTAATGGCATTGGAATGAGACACCTCTCATCAGGGGCGGTGAGCTCGATTCAAATTTGCCATAGAGGCAGCTTCCTGACAGAAGAAAAAAATCAACAGAAAGGTGAACAATGCTACAAAAACTGAAATACAACTGATCAGAATCCAGAAGGCCAACCAGGGAGAGCAAAGAAGCCCATCTGTGCAGCATGATGCCATGCCGCTGAGTGGTGGCTGTGACTGAGCCAGGCTCCCGCACAGGGTCCACTGACAAAGAAATATATAACGACCTTCTGCATTCCCAGGGACCAGAGGTGAAGTGAGTAACTCCTGAACTCCACATCCTAACCAGGCAGCATATGGAGGCACCTTTAACAGTGACTGGAACGCATGATACAACCAGGTTAAGCATGCGCAGGGCCATCCCAGCTCACCTCTCCCTACAGAGCCAGAGCAGAGATCAACTGCACTGCAGAGCTTGAATCAAAACTGCAACAGGAACAGCTTCTTGATGGAAGGAAAGAGAAGCAAAGCAGCAGAAAATTGAACAAAGCAACAGGGGCAGCTGGTCAGAACCCAGCAAGCAGAACAGGGAGAATGAGGGAGCTGGCATGTGCAAGGTAGTAGCAGCTGCCATCTTGTCAACTGCCATTTTGTCTGCTGCCCACATCAGAAGGGATCTACCCAAAAGATCTGCAGAGGTCAGGTCTGTTCTTACAAACTTGCAGGGATTTTTATTTTGTTTCTTGTTGTTTTTTGTTTTCTGGATTTTTTGTTTTGTTTTTACTCTGTTTTCATTTTGTATTGCTTTGATTTATCTATGTTCACAGGATTGGTTGCTTTGTTAGCTTTTGCTAAACCCTAGAAGTCAACACCTGAAACCCAACAAAGACACCAATAGAGTGGGCAGAAAAAGTCCCAGAATAATCGCAACTCAGTACAAGATACCATTCACAGGGAGAAAATAAATATAAGAAACCTATAAATTTAGAGAAAGTGTTCAAGAGCAGCAAAGATATAAATGTAAGAACAGGGAAACCATGGGAAGGAAAAATACCAAAGAAACAATGAGTCAATACAATTCCACAATAAGAGAACTCAATGACACTGAATGCCAGAGATTACCAGAAGAACAATCAGATCTTTAATAATAGAAATGATACAAAACTTCTGGAAAGAATATACAGAGAGCTGGAAAGAAATAAAGTAACAAATAAACAAAGAATCTGACACCCTGAGCAGGAACCATAAAGAAGCCTTGAGGGAAGTGAAGATGTGAAAGATGCAATAATAGAAGTGAAGGCATCAATACAAACTATAAACAGTAGATTAGACCATGTGAAAAACAGAATATCACTCCTAGAAGATGACCATTCCAAAAATGAATCCATTACACATAATCTAGAAAAAAAAAATTGACAGTATGAATTGGACATCGATGAGATCTGGAGCAATTTTAAAAGAGGTAACCTAAGAATAGTAGGCATAGAAGAGGGATTAGAACTTGAAACTTATGGGATAAACAACCTTTTCAAAGAAGCAATATCAGAGAATTTTCTAAACATAGAAAGAGAAGTAGACACACAGGTGCAGGAAACATATAGAGCCCCCTTTAAACAAGACCAAAAAAGAGGTTCATCACACCACCTAATGTAGAGGCTAAGGAAAGAATTCTAAAGGCAACAAACTCTGAAAGAAAATAACTTGCAGCCAAGATTCTCCTACCCAGAAAAACTGTCTCTCAAAATTGACGGAGATATAAAAACCTTCCATGACAAACAAACTGAAAGAATTTATGTCTTCCAAACCAGCACTAGAGAAAGTACTCAAAGAGATTAAGTACAAAGAAGAACTAACAAGTAAACATCAGAACCAGAGAAACAATAATTTCCAGGAAGCAAACAACTAAGCAAAGTTAAAGTCTTCTCTCAATAATCACACTGAATATAAATGGTCTCAACTCCCCAATAAAAAGGCACAAGGTGGCAAAATGCATTAAAACCTAGAATCCATCTATATGCTGCCTGTAAGAAACACATCTTACAAGCAAAGATTCCCACAAACTAAGGGTGAAGGGCTGAAGTAAGGTAATCCATGACAATGGAACTTGAAACAAGCAGGAGTAGCAACTATGATATCAGGTAAATTAGATTTCAAGCCTAAGCTCATCAAAAGAGACAAAGCAGGTCACCTTTTACTAGTAAAAGAAACAATTGAGCAAGAGGAAATAACAGTTATCACTATCTATGCCCCAAACATAGGTGCAGCCACTTTCATAAAACAAACTCTACAGCCAAGATTCTCCTACCCAGCCAAACTCTCTCTTAAAATTGATGGGCATATAAGAACCTTCCATGACAAAGAGAAACTGAAAGAATTTTTGTCTTCCAAAAAAGCACTAGAAAAAATACTTAGAGATTAACTAAAAGGAAGAACTAACAAGTAAACATCAGAACCAGAGAAACAATAATTTCCAGGAAGAAAACAACTAAGCAAAGAAGAACAAACACTATTGTAAACAGAAGTCAAAACTCAAAATGTTAGGAA
>PVLC010046996.1:0-11251 GCA_004027655.1 Graphiurus murinus
TAATCCCAGCATTCGGGAGGCTGAGACCGGAGGATCCGGGTTCGCGGCTAGCCTCAGCTACCTAGTGAGGCACTCTGCAACTTAGTGAGACACGGTTTCAAAATAAAGAATAAAAAATAGGGCTGGGGGTGTAGCTCGGAGGTAGAATGCCCCTGAGTTCAATCCCCAGTACTGCAAAAAAAAAAAAAAAAAAAAAAAACAAAAAAAAACCTACTGAGCAATTTTAAGATTATGTTTCATCATAGTCTAATATGAGCAGCAAAGTTCTTCAGATTGATGTGACTTCGTTGTATGTGCATTCTGGGAACTCTTAAAACTTCAAAAGGGCTAAAGCTCAGTGTCCTTCAAACGGGGTTCACAGAACAGTACACAATGATGAAATTCGAAGCAATACAACACTGATGAACTGAAATATAAACATTCAGAGCCAACCGTGGTGGCACGCACTTGTAATCCCAGTACTTGGGAGACTGAGACAGGAGGATCGCAGGTTCAAAGCCAGCCTCAGCTACTTAGTGAGGCCCTCTGCAATTTAGTGAGACCCTGTTTCAAAACAAAAAAGAATAAAATAGGGCTGGGGGTGTAGCTCAGAGGTAGAATGCCCCTAGGTTCCATCCCAAATACCCCCTCCCTCCACGAAGTTCAGATTCCTAGGACACGACTGAATTTTCAATTTTATTTTGTTTTAGAGTTCTACTGGGTTATCTTTTTGTTTTTCTTTTTGCGGTACTGGGGATTGACCTCAGGGGCATTCTGCCTCCGAGCTATACCCCCAGCCCTATTTTTTATTCTTTATTTGGAAACCGGGTCTCACTAAGTTGCGGAGTGCCTCACTAGGTAGCTGAGGCTGGCTGTGAATCCCGATCCTCTGGTCTCAGCCTCCCGAATGCTGGGATTACAAGCGTGCGCCACCACACCCGGCTCTACTGGGTTATCTTCAAAACATCTTCCTTTCATATATTAAGTTCGGTATCAAGAATCTTAGTGGGGAATCCAATAAAGATTGGAGGAACCCAATAAAGTTGAGCACATAGTTCCCACAGTTACAGGGTACTTCTTTCTGAACACAGCCTTCCATCCCGATTCCCTTGGGGACAAGGGAGGCAAATTTACAGGTGAGGGTCCCTTTGAATGCCTAGAGTTCGAAAGTCTCAGTTCCTCTGTCTTTGTTCCGGAGGCCACCTGTGCCGCGGGGCACACCTGGCACGCTCAGAGCCTGGGAGCCGGCAGCCCGCCCCGGTGAGGCTGCAGGCCGGGCTAGGAGGAGGCTGCGCGGAGAAGGAAAGAGCCGGGAGCGCGGCCGCTCGCGCGCGGCGTCCGGGGACGCGGAGGGGCGGGGCGGGGCGAGGCGCGCGCACGCGCGCCGCCGCCGTCGCGTCACCAGCGTGCGGCACGTGCCCGTGTTTACGTCCCTCGTGGAGCCGCCGACGTCAGCAGTCGAATGGCAACATTGTGGCGATGCTGAAGCTCAGAGTTTAGGAGACGCGTCCATCCGTCTGGCGGGCTCCGCGCTGTGGGCAGGAGGCAGCGCAGCGGCGGGGAGGTTGGCCTCGGCGAGCGGCGGGACGCACAGCAGCGGGCCCGGCCCGCGGCACTCGCGCCTCGTCTCCGGAGCGCCGCAGACGCAGCTCCGCGGCCTCGGCGAGGGGACTGCCGGGCGGCCGCGACGCGCTGCCGCAGCGCGGGGCTTGTAAACAGATCCGGCCGCACGTGACCATGTGAACTACCTGCTCCGGGGACGCGTATTGTCTTTCCCGCGAGCAGTGCCACAAAGGAGCTCGGCGGTGCGAGCGCAGAGGGACGGACCGGAGACGAGCGAGCGGGGAGAGCCGGCCGGCGCGCTAAGATGGCTGAAGGCGCCCGGCGAGGGTGAGCGGGGGGCGCGGCGCAACCAGCGGCCGAGACTTCGGGCGTGCAGGGCCGGCGGCCCTCCCCCGCGGCCCGGCGCCGGAGTCACCATGTCGTTCGCGCTGGAGGAGACGCTCGAGTCGGACTGGGTAGCTGTGCGGCCCCATGTGTTCGACGAGCGCGAGAAGCACAAGTTCGTCTTCATCGTGGCCTGGAACGAGATCGAAGGCAAGTTTGCCATAACCTGCCACAACCGGACCGCCCAGAGACAGAGGAGCGGCTCCCGCGAGCAGGCGGGGACGCGAGGGGGCGCGGAAGCCGGTGCGGCCGCCTCGGAGGGGACCCGCGGGCCGGGCAGCCCCGCGGGCAAGGGCCGACCTGAGCCCACCGCCTCTGCGACTCTGTCCAGGAGCCCGGGGCCCCGGAGGAGCTCTCCACGGAGCGCGCGTAGCCTTCGGGGGGACCCGCTGATACGGAGTCCAGCCGGCAGAGTGGCGGAGAGTCCTCTCCGGAGCCCTGCGCGGGCCAAGCCCAGTCCGGTTCGGAGAGGAGGTGAAGCCCGAGATGTCTCGGGGCCCACTTCGCCCAGGGAGGCCCCCGTGTCCTCCGTACGGGTAGTGAGCGCCTCCGGGGCGGTTTCGGAGGAGATCGAGGTGCTGGAAATGGTGAGGGAGGACGAGGCCCCCCTGGCGCTTTCCGATGCGGAGCAGCCGCTGCCCACCGTCGAGCCCGAGTCTCAGGCCGAAGAGTGCAGCTGGGCCGGACTCTTTTCCTTCCAGGACCTGCGCGCCGTGCACCAGCAGCTGTGCTCGGTCAACTCGCAGCTGGAGCCGTGCCTGCCGGTGTTCCCCGAGGAACCCTCTGGCATGTGGACCGTGCTTTTCGGGGGCGCCCCCGAGATGACCGAGCAGGAGATCGACACTCTGTGTTACCAGCTCCAGGTCTACCTGGGCCACGGCCTGGACACCTGCGGCTGGAAAATCCTCTCCCAGGTGCTCTTCACCGAGACGGACGATCCCGAGGAGTATTACGAAAGCCTCAGCGAGCTGCGGCAGAAGGGCTACGAAGAAGTGCTTCAGCGGGCCAGGAAGCGCATCCAGGAGGTAAGAACCTAGTCTGGGTTGCAGTCATTGCTTTTCGTTCCTCACTACAAAGGGTAGTGCCTGGGTCTGGGCTGAACGTTTTTGGGGTCGCTTGTTTTTCTGCACGCGGTAAAAAGAAGGTATTTTTTCCCCCCAATCTCTCTCCCCCTCATTCCTTTAGTGGCTTGCTTTAAGATCTTTTGGCTCTGTGAAGGACTTTTGAGAAGTCTATAGATTTCCTTCAACATTTATTAACTAGATTCTATAATAAGTGCACTTCGTTTACTACTGAGTACTGGTAGTGAGATTAAAGCCACTCAAAAGAGGTATCCTGTAATCACAGGATATAAATGAGCGTTACTCTGCCCCTAAAGCTTTTCCTAGCCATAACTTCCCAGATACCAACTCTTCCTGGTGTCGTGTTTTTTTTTTACTCAAAATAGCTTGTCTTATGAAGCAAAGTTGATCAACTGTTTTTATTCTTTGTGCAGTCTAGTAACAGGCAGATTTTTAAAATTCTTTTTTTGTTGTTGTTTATTTTTGTGACGCTGGGGATGGAACCTAGGGCGACATGCATGTTCTACCTCTAAATTACTTTTGTGTGTGTGTGCGTGTGTGTGGTATTAGGGAATGAATCCACGGGTGCCCTCAAACTTGGTGATCCTCCTGCCTCAGCCTCCCCAGTAGCTGGGATTATAGGCAGGTGCCACCAAGTCCACTTAAGTTCATTTTTTTGTGTGTGTGTGGTACTGGGATTGAACTCAGGGGCATTCTACCTCCGAGCTACACCCCCAGCCCTATTTTTATTCTTTATTTTGAAACCGGATCTCACTAAGTTGCGGAGTGCCTCACTAGGTAGCTGAGGCTGACCCCGAACCCCGATCCTCCGGTCTCAGCCTCCAGAGTGCTGGGATTACAAGCGTGGGCCACCACTCCCGGCTCCACCTAAGTTCATTTTTAAATGAGTGATCAGTCCAAAGGAAAAAAAGAACCGACTGACAATTGGATGCAAATGTATTTTTAGGGTATCTCAAGTTTTTACAGATGACTCAGGTTTCAGTCCTGTTTTAGGGGAAAAAAGGGTTCTGGATGAGAATGCTCTTTATACTTTTGTACTTTCTATTTAGAGTAAAAAGAGTGCAAAAGCTTTTTCAAACTAATCCTTAAAAATAATAGAAAAATACCTAAATGCTATACAACTGGAATTTTACAGTGTATATATAAGATGTGTAATTTATCTTTTCTGGACCCAGGAGATTCTACTTCTGAGCTGCACTCTTAGCCTTTTTTTTTTTTTTATCTTGAACAGACTCACCAAGTTGTTGACACTGAGCCTGGCCTCAAACCTATGATCTTCCAGCCTCCAAGTAGTAGGAGTACAGGGATGGGATCCATACCTGGCTTACTATTTTTGTAAAAGAATCTCCCTCACTTGCTGAAGTTCTCCATAAGCTTCAAGGCTAGCCTTGAACCAGCCATTCTTTTGTCTCAGCCTCCCAAGTACTGGGGTTACATGCGTGCATCACCACGCCCAGCAAGATACCTGTAACTTAAAGTCATGCCTGCTTAATGTTCTACTGAAAGAACGTTACTAAAAAAGAATTTAAAATATAGTTGATTTCAATGTGTAGTACTTAGTTTCTCAAAGCAGTTTGCTGTTTTTAGTATTAGTACTGATTAAGACTGGATTTAGGAGTCCAGTGTGGTGGCACACACCTGTTAATCCCAGTATTTGGGAGGCTGACACAGAAAGAACTAAGTCCAGTCTCAGCAATTAGTGAGACTCTCCGCAACTTAGACCCTGTTTCAAAATAAAGAATAAAAAAATAGGGCTGGGAGCTCGGCATGGTGATGCACACTTGTAATCCCAGCATTTGGGGGGCTGAGGCAGGAGGATCCAGGTTCTCGGCCAGCCTCAGCTATCTAGTGAGGAACTCCGCAACTTAGTGAGACCCTGTTTCAAAATAAAGAATTAAAAATAGTGCTGGGGGTATAGCTCGGAAGTAGAATGCCCCCGTGTTCAATCCCCAGTACCGCAAAAAAAAAAAAAAAAAATAAGGCTGGGGGTGTAGCTTAGAGGTAGATACCCCACTGGCCCCAGTACTGCAATAAGATAAAATAGGTCTGGAGGTGTGGTTTGGAGGTAGAATGCCCCTGGGTTCAGTCTCCAGTAAAAAAAACACACACACACACACACGCACGCACGCACATGCATGCACACGCACATGAATGCACACGCACTGGATTTAGGGTGTGGAAATGCACCTCTCCATGGTGTTTTTATTGAGATTGTGGTGAATGTAGTACTTGAAACATGCCAGGCATGGTGGTGCATGCTTGTAATCCCAGCATTTGAGAGGCTGAGACAGGAGGATCTGGGTTCGCGGCCAGCCTCAGCTACCTAGTGAGGCACTCCGCAACTTAGTGAGACCCTGTTTCAAAATAAAAAATTAAAAATAGGGCTGGGGGTGTAGCTCGGAGGTAGAATGCCCCTAAGTTCAATCCCTAGTACCGCAAAATAAATAAATAAATAAATATACAAAATAAAGAATAAAAAGTAGGTCTGGGGGTGTAGCTTGGAGGTAGACTGCCCTGGGGTTCAATCACCCATTACACACACACACACACACACACACACACACACAAATAATAATAATAATAATACTTGAAATATATGTATGTGTGTGTAAGATACTTGAACTCTCCTGTTAGGCCAAGGAGTTGGTCTCTCCTGGTTTCTTTGTAGAATATTAGATATTTTCCTTGCTAGACTGAATATTTAGGAAACAATTCATCCTCATTTATACCATAGCACTTTTACAACTTCCTGTATCCAAATTTTCATTCCTTTCTGTTGGTTTACTTTATGCTAAATGTTACCCACTGTAAAGTGTGATACTAGAGTTCCAGAGATCTGGTTTTATTTCCCTTTGTATCATTTTACTTCTGGAGTCTTTTCTACCTTTAATTCTTTTTTGGAAAGAAATGACAGAAATCACATACATTCTTTCTAGTGTTTTGTTAATTTCGACTTGTATCTTATTTAAAATGCAAGATCAAAGTTAGTACATCTTTCTCTTTCAACTACCCAGATTTTCAAACTAGCAGTTGTTTTATCCCTTAATGAGTAAGGCATCCATGCCTCTCTACCCTCCCCCTTCCTTCCCCTCCTTGGTACCGGAGAGTGAACTATCCAGATGCATTCTACCTCTGAGCTGCACCTACAGCCCTGTCTGTTTGTCTACCTGTCTGTTTATTTACTTGTTTATATTTTGAAACGGGGTCTTGCAAAGTTTCTGAGGCTGGCCTCTAACTTCTGATCCTCCTATCTCAGCCTCACAAGTGCTAGGATTACAGGCTTGTCCCACTATGTCCAGCTCTGAATACAATTTTTTTTTTTTTTGCGGTGCTGGGGATTAAACTCAGGGGCATTCTACCTCCAAGTTACACCCCCAGCCCTATTTTTTATTCTTTATTTTGAAACAGGATCTCACTAAGTTGCCGAGTGCCCCACTAGGTAGCTGAGGCTGGCCGAGAACCCGGATCCTCCTGTCTCAGCCTCCCGAATGCTGGGATTACAAGCCTGTGCCACCACGCCTGGCTAATACAATTTTTTTAAAAGATACATTTTCCTAAAATTTTATTTTATTTTATTATTTATTGATTTATTTATTTTTTTGCGGTACTGGGGATTGAACTCAGGGGCATTCTACCTCCAAGCTATACCCCCAGCCCTAGTTTTTACTCTTTATTTCGAAACCTGGTTTCACTAAGTTGCGGAGTGCCTCACTAGGTAGCTGAGGCTGGCCTGGAACCCGGATCCTCCGGTCTCAGCCTCCCGAATGCTGGGATTACAAGCGTGCGCCACCACGCCCGGCTTTTATTCTTTATTTTGAAACCGGGTCTCACAGAGTTGCAGAGTGCCTCACTAGGTAGCTGAGGCTGGCCGCGAACCCGGATCCTCTGGTCTCAGCCTCCCGAATGCTGGGATTACAAGCGTGAGCCACCACGCCTGGCTTCCTAAAATTTTATTGACCATATGCTTTATTTTATTTGTCAATGAAAAATAAATGTTTGCATGTTTTCAGTACTGGGGATTGATTGAACCCAGGGATGCTACATTACTAGCTTTTATTTTGAGACAGGTTCTCGCTAAATTGTCCAATCTAGATGTGAACTTAAGTTCTTCCTGCCTCCAGCTCCCTAATTGCTGGGATTACAGGCATGTGCCACCCCCTCTATCTCGGGGAGGAGGACTTTCAAGAGTATTTTGTGCTTTGGGAAACAATTCAAATATATAAATTCAGTACCCGGGCAAGGTGACACACACTTGTAATCCCAGTACTTGGAAGCTGAGACAGGAGGATCATAGGTTCAAAGCAGCCTCAGCAATTTAGTGAGGCCCTCACCAGTAATCCCCCCCCCCTCACGAGCACACACACACACACACACACACACACACACACACACACACTTTTTTTGGGTACTGGGGATTGAACCCAGGGGCATTCTACCTCTGAACTACGTCCTTACCCCCTTTCTTTTTTTTTTTTTTGCGGCACTGGGGGTTGAACTCGGGCATTCTACCTCCGAGCTACACCCCCATCCCTAGTTTTTATTCTTTATTTTGAAAACGAGTCTCACTAAGTTGCAGAGTGCCTCACTAGGTAGCTGAGGCTGGCTGCGAACACGGATCCTCTGGTCTCAGCCTCTCGAATGCTGGGATTACGAGCGTGCGCCACCACGCCCGACTCCCTACCCCTTTTTGTTTGTTGGTTTTTTACTTTTGAAACAGTCTTGATAAGTTGCTGAGGATGGCCGTGAACTTGCAATCCTCCTCTCAGTCTCCCAACCCAAATACTGGGATTACAGGTGTAATCTTAAATCTGGTTTAAGATTACACCTGTAATCCCAGTATTTGGCTTAAGAGGTTTTTTTCTTTTTTTTTTTTTATTGTGCTACCATAGGCATTCTGCCTACAAGCTATACCCCCCAGACTGGTTTTATTTCTTATTTGGAATCAGGGTCTTGCTTGGTTGCTGAGAACCTCACTAAATTGTTGAGGCTGGCTTTGAACCTGTAATCCTCCTGTCTAAGCCTCCCAAGTATTGGGATTACAGGTATGTACTACCATGCCCAGCCAAAAAGAGTTTTAAAATTAACATTGTAAATTATTTGCTTTGTAAATTTATGGCACCTGTTAGCCGGGCGTGGTTCGCAGCCAGCCTCAGCTACCTAGTGAGGCCCTCCCCAATTTAGTGAGACTCGGTTTCAAAATAAAGAATAATAAAAAATAGGGCTGGGGGTATAGCTGGGAGGTAGAATGCCTCTGAGTTCAATCCCCAGTACCACAAAAAAACCCACAACAAAACAAACAAAAAAAAATTTATGGCACCTGTATTGGAGTATTTGTGTGTGTATGTGGGGGGGGGGAGGTACTGGGGATTACACCCCAGGGTCATTTTGCCTTTGAGCTACACCCCCAGCCCTATTTTTAATCTTGAAATAGGGACTTACTAAATTATTCCAACAAATGATCTTCCCATTTTAGCCTCTCAGTTGGATTAAGATGTGTACCACCATGCCCAGCTTCTATTGGAATTTAATTTTTGGAATAGCTTTACTGTTTTTTTGAGGGGGGGGGGAATTGAACCCAGGGGCATTCTACCTCTGAGCTACACCCCCAGTCTTGTTTTATTCTTCATTTTGAAACAGGGTGTCACTAAGTTGTGGAGGGCCTCACTAAATAGTTGAAGCTGGCTGTAAACCTACAAGTCTCCTGCCTCCCACGTACTGGGATTACAAACATGTGCCCATGCCCCGCTATATCTTTTTTTTTTTTTTTTTTTTTTTGCAGTACTGGGGATTGAACTTAGGGGCATTCTACTTCTGAGCTACCCAGAGCCATATTTTTTATTCTTTATTTTGAAAGAGGGTCTCACTAAGTTGCGGAAGGCCTCACTAGGTAGCCGAGGCTGGCCTTGAACCCAGATCCTCCTGTTTCAGCCTCCCAAATGCTGGGATTACAAGCATGAGCCACCACGCCCGGCGCCTCGCTATCTTTACAATTTAATGTGGGGGTCAAAAGAAGTACTCTCCTATCTTTTCTGCCTAAAGTTATTGTTAATGATTCACAACCTTGGTCAGTTGATTGGAAATTATAGTTTCTGAGAATTTAATTTCTACAGTACTAATAAGTCATTTTTTGGTAGTAATGATATGATTGAATCCAGTGCACTTTACCACTGAGATACATCTGTAGCTTCCTTTTTTTTTTTTTTTTTTTTTTTTTTTTTTTTTTTTTTTTTTTTTTTTGTGGTACTGGGGATTGAACCCCGCTCATCTCTAGCTTCTTAAATTTATTTTTTCTGAGCTGGGTGTGGTGGCACACACTTGTAATCTCAGTACTTGGGAGGCTGAGACAGGAGGATTGCAGGTTTGCGGCCAGCCTCAGCTACTTAGTGAAACCGTCCGCAACTTAGTGAGACCCTGTTTCAAAATAAAGAATAAAAAATAGGGTTAGGGGTGTAGCTCGGAGGTAGAATGCCCCTGGGTTCAATCCCCAGTGCACCAAAAAAAAATTAACAGGGTCTCTGTAAATTGCCCAGGTTGGCTTCGAATTTGAAATCCTCCAGCTTCAGCCTTCAAGTAGTGAGTAGATGGAATCAAAGATCTCCACCATCACACCTGGCTAAAAAATTATTTTTAGGTGACTTAAGAGTTGTATGGTTGTATACCACTTAAGATCTCAATCCAAAGAAAGTGTGAAATTAGTAGGCAGGTGGTGCACACTTGTAATCCCAGAATTTGGGAGGCTGAGACAGGAGAATTGCAGGTTTGCAGCCAGCCTCAGCTACTTAGTGAGACCCTGTTTCAAAGTAAAAAATAAAAAATAGGACTGGGGTATAGCTGGGAGGTAGAATGCCCCTGGGTTCAATCCCCAGTACTGAAAAAAAAAGAGAAAGTGTGAAATTAGGTTTGTTTTGAACTTCTGTAAACGTTTACTGTTATTTATACAGCAGGCACTCAATCCCTGTGTGAATGCAAGTGCTACCAGAGTTTCAGCAATAGGCCTTGATTGTTGGTCAGAGCTGAGGTTTGTAGTACAGTGTGTGTGCATAGGTGACCTACTGAGGCTTACCTTTAACCTGGATTTTGTAAATAATAGTTTCTGTATAAGGACAGCTATTCTTGAAATGATTAATTATGGTGCTTCAGATAGTAAACCTTAATTATGATGGTAGGCTTGATTAAGATCTAAAAATCAGTATTTACTTTGGAATTTATGATGTTTACAAAAATGTGCTCAAGTCTAACTTCTTTCCAGTTGAAACCACTGTTTGAGAGCAGCATGTGCTTTCAAAACACAGTAGACAACCTACCTAAGTGTTTGGAGTCAGAGAAAACTCAGTTTGAATTAGTACTCACCACTTACAATAACCTGCTTAGTTATATAACCTCTTTGAAACAGGGAAGCAAGCTGGATGTCATGGCACATGCCTGTAACCCCAATTATTGAGGCTAAGGCAAGGGGTTTTTAAAGTTCAAGGCCAGCCTAGGCCACTTACCAAGACCCTATCTGAAAATTAAAAATAAAAGGGACAAAGATTTAATTCAGCAGCAAAGTACCCCTGAGTTCGGTCCCCAGTCCTGCAACAACAGCAAACCAGGGAAATACCTAAAAGATTTTTTTTTTTTTTTTTTTTTTTTTTTTGCGGTACTGGGGATTGAACTCAGGGGCATTCTACCTCCGAGCTATACCCCCAGCCCTATTTTTTATTCTTTATTTTGAAACCGGGTCTCACTAAGTTGCAGAGTGCCTCACTAGGTAGCTGAGGCTGACCCCGAACCCCGATCCTCCTGTCTCAGCCTCCCGAATGCTGGGATTACAAGCCTGCGCCACCACGCCCGCCCGCCTCTAAAAGATTATCTTAAGAATTAAGTAATGCTGTATGGAAAAGTGTCTAGCATTCACGAAAGAGGCTTTCAGAAAGTTTTGCCCCCCTGCCCCCCATATTTTTTTGTGGTACTGAGGATGGATCCCAGGAGCATTCTGCTTCTGAGCTACACCCATAGACCTATTTTACATTATTTTTATTTAGAAATAGGGTCTCACTAAGTTGCAGAGACACTCTCTAAGTAGCTGAGGCTGGCCTTGAACCTGCAATCCTTCTGTCTCAGCTTCTTGTTTTTCTCTTTAATGAGAATGTTAATGAGGATTCTCAGTTTTTCACTCAACTCTTTTCCAGGGATTTTAACTTGTATTTATTGGCATCACTTAGTATTGGGCTCTTGTTTTTTTTTTTTTTTTTTTTTTTTTT